>VIIQ02000394.1:0-27948 GCA_007449985.2 Desmodesmus armatus
GGATGGGGGGGGGGGACTTGAGATGAATTATAATTCAACTGGTCAATACATCCATATGGCCAGTACTGATTTAAGCCAAGTGGCAACCAGCAACACCATTTCCTAGGGGATCCAAGGGTCATCACAGCTACTCACCAAGATCTTGGAGCGACATGCGCACCACACCACCACCCAGGCCTACTTGTATGACAATCAATGCTGCTGCTGCTGGGGCTGCTGCTGCTGCAGCTGCTGCTGCTGTTGCTGCTGCTGCTGCTGCCAGCTGCTGCAGCTGCTGTTGCTGCTGCTGCTGCAGGTGCCGTTGCTGCTCTCTATCAAGTGAATCCAAACCACTATGTTCTCACACAGCGTCTTACCAAGATCCTGGATGGACATGCACACCACACCACCACCCAGCCCAGGTACATGACAATCACTGCTGCTGCCGCTGCTGCTGCGGCTGCTGCTGCTGCTGCTGCTGCTGCTGCTGCTGCTGTTGTGAGTGAATCCAGACAGTTATGTTCATCACAGCTACCTACCAATGTCCTGGATGCACATGCGCTCCACACCCCCACTTAGACCCAGGGTACATGACCATCAGTGCTGCTGCTGCTGCTGCTGCTGTTGCTGCCGCTGCTGCTGCTGCTCTATCAAGTGAATCCAACCACTATGGTCATCACAGCAACTTACCAAGATCTTGGTGGGACATGCACACCACTTCACCACCCAGGCCTAGTGTAGGACAATCAGTGCTGCTGCTGCCGCCGCCGCTGCTGCTGCTGCTGCTGGCCGGGCTGCTGCTGCTGCTGCTGCGCTGCTAGCCGCTGCTGCTGATCTATCGAGTCTGCCAGACACAGGCAGTGTCCAGACAGCTATGTTCATCGCAGTACTTACCAAGATCCTGGATGGACATGCGCACGATACCACCACCCAGACCCAGGGTACGTGCAACAGCAGCCTGCAAACAGCAACAGTGGGGCGTGAGTGGTGGTGTGTTTGGTGGTGTGGGTGTAGGAGCGATAAAAGGCTTGCTCAGCAGTGTACACGTTGGCTTTGTGTGTCTGCTACACAATAGGAAGCACCGCATTCAGGTATATATCTTATCGTCTTGAGTCCTATATGGGTTGACAGCTTCTGGACCAAGCCGAGGAAGAGGGAAGTACTCCCTTTTGCTCCCATGTCACCCCCACCCTCCCTTGCCCCAACCACCAAACCAACACCTCCCCCCCCCCCCCCCTGCTGTCACCACCACCAGGCAATTAAAGCAAGCGTGTTGCTGTAAGCTCACCTCAGCAGCAGCGATGACGCAAAGCTGCGGAATCCATCAGCAGCAGCAGCAGCACAGCAGCAGCACAGCAGCAGCAGCAGCAGCAGCAGCAGCAGCAGTACAGCATCAGCCCTTATGCCATGATTTATGCACACAATGCAGCAGCAGCAGCCATGCAGACCTCAATGCTGGATCGCCATAGCTGTTTTATTTATAATAATAAAATAATTTGATTATCTGCTTTTTGTACCCAAACGGAATACCCAAAACAGAAAGTTGGGAAATCCCACTTTCCATGGGCGTAGTTGGTCACTTACTGCCCTGCCTACCGGTGCCCTGGCAACCCCGCCCTCCACAACATCCCCCCCCCCTCCTTCGCACACAGCACAGCACACTCACGGGATGCATGTGGCACACTCCCCCTGCTAAGTCACAGGTCCAAAGGGGTTGATCATTGCCAGCACCCCCCCCCCCCTCCACCAACACTACACCCCAACACCCCAACACCCCCCCCCCCCCCCCCCCCCCCCCCCCCCCCCTGCGTGCTCAGACACTGACGGTATGCACAGCACAGCACAGCATGCACAGCACACTCTCACGGATATGCATGTGGCACTCCCCCTGCTAACTCACAGGGGAAAGGGGTTGATCATTGCCAGCACCCCCCCCCCTCCACCAACACATACACCCCAACACTCCAACACCCCCCCCTCCCCCCCCCCCTCCCCCCCCCCCCCCCTGCGTGGCTCAGACACTGACGGGTATGCACAGCACAGCACAGCATGCACAGCACGCTCACGGGATGCATGTGGCACTCCCCCTGCTAACTCACAGGTCCAAAGGGGTTGATCATTGCCAGCACCCCCCCCCCTCCACCAACACATACACCCCAACACTCCAACACCCCCCCCCCCCCCCCCCCTCCCCCCCCCCCCTCCCCCCCCCCCCCTGCGTGGCTCAGACACTGACGGTATGCACAGCACAGCACAGCATGCACAGCACGCTCACGGGATGCATGTGGCACTCCCCCTGCTAACTCACAGGTCCAAAGGGGTTGATCATTGCCAGCACCCCCCCCCCCTCCACCAACACATACACCCCAACACTCCACACCCCCCCTCCCCCCCCCCTCCCCCCCCCCCCCCCCTGCGTGGCTCAGACACTGACGGGTATGCACAGCACAGCACAGCATGCACAGCACGCTCACGGGATGCATGTGGCACTCCCCCTGCTAACTCACAGGTCCAAAGGGGTTGATCATTGCCAGCACCCCCCCCCCCCCCTCCACCAACACATACACCCCAACACTCCACCACCCCCCCCCCCCCCCCCCCCTCCCCCCCCCCCCCTGCGTGGCTCAGACACTGACGGGTATGCACAGCACAGCACAGCATGCACAGCACGCTCACGGATGCATGTGGCACTCCCCCTGCTAACTCACAGGTCCAAGGGGTTGATCATTGCCAGCACCCCCCCCCTCCACAAACACATACACCCCAACACCCCACACACCCCCCCCCCCCCCCCCCCCCCCCCCCCCCCCCCCCCCCCCCTGCGTGGCTCAGACACTGACGGGTATGCACAGCACAGCACAGCATGCACAGCATGCACAGCACACTCACGGGATGCATGTGGCACTCCCCCTGCTAACTCACAGGTCCAAAGGGGTTGATCATTGCCAGCACCCCCCCCCCCCCCCCCCCGCCACAAACACATACACCCCAACACTCCAACACCCCCCCTCCCCCCCCCCCTCCCCCCCCCCCCCCTCCCCCCCCCCCCCCCTGCGTGGCTCAGACACTGACGGGTATGCACAGCACAGCACAGCATGCACAGCACGCTCACGGGATGCATGTGGCACTCCCCCTGCTAACTCACAGGTCCAAAGGGTTGATCATTGCCAGCACCCCCCCCCCCCCTCCACCAACACATACACCCCAACACTCCAACACCCCCCCTCCCCCCCCCTCCCCCCCCCCCCCTGCGTGCTCAGACACTGACGGGTATGCACAGCACAGCACAGCATGCACAGCACGCTCACGGGATGCATGTGCACTCCCCCTGCTAACTCACAGGTCCAAAGGGTTGATCATTGCCAGCACCCCCCCCCCCTCCACCAACACATACACCCCAACACTCCAACACCCCCCCTCCCCCCCCCCCCCTCCCCCCCCCCCCTGCGTGGCTCAGACACTGACGGGTATGCACAGCACAGCACAGCATGCACAGCACGCTCACGGGATGCATGTGGCACTCCCCCTGCTAACTCACAGGTCCAAAGGGTTGATCATTGCCAGCACCCCCCCCCTCCACAAACACATACACCCCAACACCCCAACACCCCCCCCCCTCCCCCCCCCCCTCCCCCCCCCCCCCCCTGCGTGGCTCAGACACTGACGGGTATGCACAGCACAGCACAGCATGCACAGCATGCACAGCACACTCACGGGATGCATGTGGCACTCCCCCTGCTAACTCACAGGTCCAAAGGGGTTGATCATTGCCAGCACCCCCCCCCCCCCCCCCCGCCACAAACACATACACCCCAACACCCCCCCCCCCTCACCCCCCCCCTTCCCCCCCCCCCCCCACCCCCTGCGTGGCTCAGACACTGACGGGTATGCACAGCACAGCACAGCATGCACAGCACACTCACGAGAAGCATGTGGCACTCCCCCTGGTCCCTCACAGGCCCATAGGGTTGATCATTGCCAGCACACACACCCCCCCCCCCCCCCCGGGGCGCTCAGGACACAGCACAGCACAGCAAGCACAGCACACTCACGGGACGCATGTGGCGCACTCCCCCTGGTCCCTCGCAGGCCCATAGGGGTTGATCATTGCCAGCACGTCACCACCACGACCACCAGGGGGGTTCAACCAGCTGAACTCCTGTGGACAGCAGCAGCAGCAGCAGCAGCAGCAGCAGCAGCAGCAGCAGCAGCAGCAGCAGCAGGGGTTCAGACGAGTGCCACTACCAATAAGCCAGGAACAGCAGCAGCATTCACTCTCCCACCACAGCACTCCCCCCCCCCCCCCCGTCAATAGACCTAGTGCCTTGTGCACGTCACCAGCATCATCATCAGCCCTGCCTGCTCCTGCCTACCACCCACTCACTGCACCCACCCACTCCTTGACTCACACCCCTTCATTCCCTCCTCTGCAGCTTACTTCCTTTTTATCCGACCTGCCCATCAAGGTCCTCCTTTACGACCATGTCCTTCCCCGCATACAACCCCTCTCAACCCCCCCCCCCCCAACCACCACGGGACCCAGTGCCAGCAGTGAAGCATCATCATCAGCCCTGCCACCTTCTGCACACCTCTCAGCTGCTGCGCACGCTTACCTCCCGCCCCCCCTCGAGTCCTTTCTCCCTACCAAAGGGAGCGGGGGTGACTGAGGCTGGCAAGTTGTAAGCGGTGTGTTCGTGGGGGTCCCCTTGCCCCCCAACTTTAGGTCCCCCCCCCCCCCCCCCCCCGTCCCCTGAACAGCCCCCCTCCCTTCGCAAACCCCCACCCACCACAAGACCCAGTGCCAGCAGTGAAGCATCATCATCAGCCCTGCCACCTCCTACACACCTCTCAATCGCTGCGCACGTTTACCTCCCGCCCCCCCTCGAGTCCTTTCTCCCCACCAAAGGGAGCGGGGTGTGACTGAGGCTGGCAAGTTGTAAGCACATGGGGTTGTGTTCGTGGGAGTCCCCTTGGCCCCCAACTTGATGCCCCCCCCCCTACCCAACTCCTCCCGCCCCCCTTTCCAGAACCCCCACCCACCACGGGGCCCAGTGCCAGCAGTGAAGCATCATCATCAGCCCTGCCACCTCCTGCGTTGCTGGCACAAATGCTGGCCTTGCCCCTGCCTGCACAGCAGCAGCAGTAGCAGCAGCAGCAGCAGCAGAAGTATGCCTAGTTGATGTCAAGTCGTCGCATGCATACACGCAAAGAAAATCATATCATTTTTTTCTGCCTCTATCCTTTCACCCACATTGGCAGTGAGCCTGCTCAGAGGTAGACTGTGACTTGTAGGCACTGGCAGGATTCTGTGCCCCCCCCCCCCCCCCCCCCACCCACCCACCCCCCCACCCACCCCCCCCCACCACCCCACCCACCCCCCCCCCACCCACCCACCCACCCACCCACCCACCACCACCCCCCCCCCCACCCACCCACCCACCCACCCACCCCCCCCCACCACCCACCCACCCACCCACCCACCCACCCACCCACCCACCCACCCACCCCCCCACCCACCCACCCACACACACACACCCACCCCCACACACACACACACACACACACACACACACACACACACACACACACACACATGGTTGTATCTCATGTGTTTAACACACACACACACCCTCTCACCCCCTCAACACCCCCCCCCCTTGGCAGCAAGCCTTTTTGAAGCTTGACTGTAACTTGCAGGCAATGGACAGCTTCTGTGCCCCTCCTCTCACACTATACTAAATTTCCTTCCCCGCCTGCCTTGCCCCCCCCCCCCCCCCCCCCCCCCCGCGGCCCCAAGTCACCATACCCCCCACTGCCCCCCCCCCAAACCCCCCAAACTCAGCCGAACAACCCCCCACCCTTACCTTGGCAGCGAGCCTTCTCTGATGTTGACTGCGACTTGTAGGCACTTGCCAGCTTCTGTGCCCCCCCCCCCCCCCCGCCCCCAACCCCACACGCACATACCTTGGCAACGTGCCTTCTCAGAGGTAGATTGTGCGTTGTAGGCACTGGCAAGCTTCTGTGCCCCCCCCCCCCCCCAGCCCCCCGCCCAACACACACACATACCTTGGCAATGTGCCTTCTCTGATGTTGACTGCGACTTGTAGGCACTTGCCAGCTTCTGTGCCCCCGCCCCGCCCCCAACCCCACACGCACATACCTTGGCAACGTGCCTTCTCAGAGGTAGATTGTGCCTTGTAGGCACTTGCCAGCTTCTGTGCCCCCCCCCCCAGCCCCCCGCCCAACACACACACATACCTTGGCAATGTGCCTTCTCTGACGTTGACTGCGACTTGTAGGCACTTGCCAGCTTCTGTGCCCCCCCCCCCCCCCCCCCCCCCGCCCCCAACCCCACACACAATACCTTGGCAGCGTGCCTTCTCTGATGTTGACTGTGCCTTGTAGGCACTGGCCAGCTTCTGTGCAGCAGAGAACTGCTGGCTGTATGATTGAGCGAGAGCCCTTGCTCCCTCATTGCTGGCAGCCAGACTGGAACGCCTGCGCAATCCTTGGCCTGCGTGGGGGGGGGGGGGGGGATAGAAGGCAAGACATGAAGGACGTTGGTGTGGGTTGACGAGAGTGGTGGGGGCTGGATGAGAGTGGTGGGGGCTGGATGAGAGTGGTGAGGCAGGCTGGCAAGGCGGGGGGGGGGGGGGGACTGCTGGCTGCTGGCTTTGGACTGAGCCAGAGCGCTTGCTCCCTCATTGCTAGCAGCCAGACTGGGACGCCTGCGCAGTCCCTGACCTGTGTGTGTGTGTGTGGGGGGGGGGGGGTGGAGGGGGGGGGATAAGGGGGGGGGGAGGATAGAAGGCAAGACATGAAGGACGTTGGTGTGGGCTGGATGAGAGTGGTGGGGCTGGATAAGAGTGGTGGGGCAGGCTGGGAAGGCTGGCCGGGGGGGGGGGGCTTTAATAACTGTGGGCTGTATGATTGAGCCAGAGCCCTTGCTCCCTCATTGCTAGCAGCCAGACTTGAACGCCTGCGCAGTCCCTGACCTGCGTGGGGGGGGGGGGGGGCAGGGACAGGGGGCATGAATGCATAGACGTGGGTGTGCGTGGGCCTAAATGGGGGTGATGGGGACAGGTACAAAAGCCCCGCGGGGGGGGGGGGTGCTGGAAGCTGTAGGCCTGGGAAAGAGGCTGAACATACTGCAAAGTCAGTCATTCTATTGCTGATTGTGTGTGGTAGGCGGGGTCGAGGGAGAGGGGAGGCAGTGACAAGGAAGGGGGGGGGGGGAATGCAGGTGAGGGCGGGTGGGGTGGGTGGGAGGGGGTGGGGGGGGGGTGTCAATGAACCTGGTCCAGCTGTAGGTCTGGGCAAAGGGCTGAACATACTGCAAAGTCAATAATGATATTGCTGATTGTGTTTGGTAGGCGGGGAGTGACAAGGAAGGGGGTGGGGGAAATGCAGGTGGTGGTGGTGGGGGGGGGGGGGGGGGTGGGTGGGTGGGGGAAGGGGGGGGGGTGGGGGGGGGGGGGGGTGTCAATGAACCTGGCCCAGGCAAGTAAGGCACAGTAAACCGGCCTACAGCCTGCTGTCACCATGATGTGCTCCTAGGTAGAAAAAGGCTGTTGAAACATCTCCAGAGTCCGTGCTTAATGGGGGCGTGTTGGGCCAGATAACATGGGGGGGTGGGGTGGAGGGTTGACGCGCTGCTTGGGAAGCATCCGGCATGCTCTGCGTGCAACACATGCTGCATCGAGCTATATAATGATTTAGGACTTTAACTCGTGCGGTACATGCGGTGAACCGTTCTCCAACAGCAGCACTGCTGCTCCCAGAAGGGTCACCGAACAGCAGCTGCGCACGTACCTGCAACGCACGCCAGGAGACAAACCAGCAACGCAATGCGAACCAATGCCCTCATCGCAGGTTCAGCACGGAGATCGGAGGTCTTTTTGGGCTGCAGGCCTCTGATCTTTCCCTGCTGCCTCTTTAACAGCAGTACCGAGCCGGTAAGATAAAAACACCAGGGCTGAGCTGGAAGCCGAAATGACACTACGACAGCACAAGTAAGGCTTAAGGCGCAGGACTGTTGAAGGTCACCGGAAGTGTAGCTACAGGAGTGACAGGGATGCACCCGCTGCTTGAAGCTGGTAACAGAAGCCTGAAGTACCTTTGGAATAACGTGGACATTACGCCTTAAACTGCCTCGAGTCACTTCTCCCCGCTGACTGTATTAGCAGCACCTGGCTGCTTCGACACTGCACGCGGTACTGGGACCTCTGATATTTCGATATATGAGATCATTGGAGGCGTAAGTAACGGTCAGAGTAACGGGGTGTGTGGACGATCGGGAACACCCCCGGAACAGAAGAATCGACAGCAGCAGCAGGGCAGTATGCATTATGTCTATCAAGTCTGGGGAGCACCTCCAAGACGTGAAGGCACCCAGTATTGAGAGAATGACAGAACAGCGGCCAGCATCATGATTCGGCAGTGTCATCTCCCCTCCAACCTCCGGGTACAACTGGCCAGGCACCTTCATGTCACCGTGAGCCAAGGGTTTGGGGGGCCCGAAGCTCATCTAGCTTCAGCTGCACATGCATATGCATCACTATCCACCTGTTTTCGTCGACAGACACGGCAGCTTCAGCCTCTGCGATTTTACTACAACCCCCGGGTATGGGCACTTTCAGGCCAGATTGTGCCAGAGTTTGCCTCTCGTTACAGCGCACCACGTACGCTGTCCTGCACGTAAATCGTCGAACAAAAGGCTCGACAACACAACTTTTCGGGCTCAAAAGGCTGTGCAGTTGGACAACAGGATGACAGCAGCAGTTGCAGCTCCTGCCATTGACACCTGCAGCGCCATGTTGCCTCTCCCTTAGGTCACTGCTGGGGCAGTTGCAGGCACATTACGTAACGTGAAAAAACGAACGCAAAGTTGCCCTGTGTGTTGCTTAAGAGGGAATCCAATGTGGTTGGTGCCCCCCCCCCCCCCCCGGGAGAGGCAGACAAAGGAGGAGGTCACTGCACAAAATGGGATTGCTTCTCAACAACTGAAGTGGTAGTATTGTCAGTGAGCCAGCGCCCCCCCCCCCCCATGCAGGCGTAGCACAACCAAATCAAAGTCACACCTGTAGCTATGAAACCCAGAGCTCATGCCAGCACACCAACGTATGAGCATACTCAACACAGCATTGCCAGAAAGATGGTGGGGCCTGAGTGTGAGGACAGAGGCTGAGTGTGGGGCGCGGGGGGGGGGGGGTGGGGTGGGGGGGTGTCAAGGGGAGGACCTTGAGTGATAAGGTGGTTGTGCTCCTGGTGTGAAGCGGCAGAGGCAGCAGCTGCCTGGCATCAGGCAGCAGCAGAGACACCAGCACCAGCAGTAGCAGGTCACCAAGTACCATCCGTCGAAAGCCGCCGCCTCTCTCGACCCCCCCCCCCCCCCCGTGTGGCCTGAGTGTGAGGACAGAGGCTGAGTGTGGATGGGGGGGGGGTGTAGAGGGGGGAGGGGCCGAGTGATGATGATTTTTTGCTGCTGATGTGAAGCAGGCATGGCAGCAGCTGTGCAGGTGCTGCTTGACAGCAGACAGCAGCAGCTGCAGCAGCAGGTCTCCAAGTGCCAGCCCTGTGCGAGCCCCCCCCTCCCCCCCCCCCCCGTGGGGGCTTCACAGGTTGTGAAACACGGCATGGCAGCAGCTGTGCAGGTGCTGCTTGTCACCAGGCAGCAGCAAACACATATGCATCAGCATCAACAGGCCCCCACATGTCAGCCCTGTGCGTGTCCCCCCTCCCCACTCGGGGGGGGGGGGGTGATGAGTAAGGGGAAAGGCCGAGTAAATGCCCCCCCCCCCCCGCCCCCCCGCATGTGAAGCAGGCACGGCATGGCAGCAGCTGTGCAGGTGCTGCTTGTCACCAGGCAGCAGCAAACACATATGCATCAGCTGCAGCAGGCCCCCATATGTCAGCCTGCTGAAGTGGTGCAGGCGAGCAGGTGATGCACTTGTGCTGCCAACAACACATTACACTTCTACGCTCGATACAAAGTCATATGCAAGGAATATGTGATACACAGGACGGTTGAAACACAAGCGGCCAGGTTGTGTCTCCAACGTCCATTAGAGGTCACCACAAACCTCCACCCCTTACACCAAGCCGCGCGCCACCGTGACAGGCAACATGCAGGGCACTTTGCTAGGACTTTCCCAGGGACAGTCTGAGCTTTTGTCTGAGCTTTGGTTATTGATTATTAATTATGAATTATTATTATAATAAGATTATTTATTTATATATAAATCATTTTTCAACCGGAGTGGTCACAAAGAGCACCTGCTGCATTTCCACCAGCAGCAGCAGCAGCAGCACCTGCTGCATTTCAAAATAAAAAAGGAAAGATGGTGGGGCCTGAGTGTGAGGACAGAGGCTGAGTGTGCATTGGGGGCGGGGGCGGCCCGGGGGGGGGGGGGGGGGGGGGGGGGGGGGGTGTTGATGGAAGGGTGATGGAAGGGCTGAATTCACCATACACCACGCCTGACTCCCCAATCACGGTCAATTTAGGTCAGAAGATATAGTGTGAGTGTTGTACATAGTGTGAGCGGTCAATTCAAGTCAACGCTGAGTGTGAGTGTTGTACGTAGTGTATATATAGTGTGAGTGTTGCGTTCTTGAGGTTTTGGTGCCACACTGTGGCACGCCGTCATCCCAGTGTCACTCAATGCAAGCACAATGGTTGAGATGGTATCTTCTGCTGCTTTGGAGGGGGGTGGGGGTGGGGGGGGGGGGATTGGCTGGCCACACTTTCTTTCTCTCCCTGTGACTACACATGCCAACAGAAGGTGTTGCTCAAGCCATACTCTCTGGGGACATTGTCATTCATAACTGTGGATGATTCTGCCTTTCTCAGAAGGATCGGATTAACTTCTCGCCAACTAACCATGGGGTGTTGAGGCCAGGGCACCTGCACAGCTGCAGGAACGTAATTCAGGCCACAGCATCATTTTAGGCGTTACGCAACATGGAAACATATTGAATAGCAATCAGGGAGCCCTGGTGCACTTTCTTGACTGTACGGAAACCCAAAGCAACACTGGGAAGAATACTGTGCCTCACACACCCTCACATAACCACTGTAATGTCACATAGGCATTGAGCCGCTAGTGCCAAAGTGAACACAACACAGCAGTAGTAAGAGGGGCCGACTCCTGCCACTCTGCACTACACCCTTTGTCTCAAAGACCCCGTCATAGCACGGCACAGCACGGCGGCATAGCACAGCACAGCACGGCACAGCACGGCAGGATCCTTCTCTTGCTTGGCACTGCCTGAGCGAAATACATGCAGTCCATGCATGAATGGGTGCACAAGTGTGTGCGAAACCAGGCACACAGTGGCTGCCCTTAGTAGCTTGCCCAACACAGCTGAGCAGCAGGTGCCACAAACCAGAGGACTGGCAACTCTACCTTGCGGACTAGCCTTAAAGTGGTGGCTTTGTCCCCTGCACGCCTGCACTGCAGTGTATCCACCCAAGCATCGATCTGCTGTATAGTACCATACAGCACGTGCAACCACCTAATACCCAGTAGCAGGACACACCACTGCAAATAGAGCGCAGAGGACCCGCACATGATCTTCTTGCGCTGATAGCACGGCGACGGCAATCTCACACACAACAGAGACCCCATCTTAAGCACAGCACGGAACAGCACAGCACGGCGGCTTTTTTCTCTTGCTTTGGCACTGCCTTGGCGAAATACAGGCAGTCCATGCATGAGATGGGTGCACAGCGTGTGCGAAACAGGCACACAAGACCCCATCTTGCGTCACTGCTACACAAGCACAGCGACGGCAATCTCCACAATCTCACACCTAACACAAATGCAGTGGGAACAGTCCCTCTCTCACTCAAAGGGGGCAGCTTCTGGCCGCCCCTCCTGAATGTACTTTCAAACATACCACTGTGTGTCACACTATATGTATAGTATACATATAGAGAGAGGCCGTGCAAGGGGCCGTACACTGTACAAACAAACAAAGCAACACACGCATCAAATGCTTTGGTGTGTGACACTGTATGTACGTACTCCAATGAATCCTTGCAGTGTGCACCACCAAGCCAACCTCATCCCCTTCCCAAGTTGGAAGGTTCCTTGCAAGGTGAATGTACCCCAACCACAATCAAGCCCTCCCACATAATCCCAGCATCCCATTTGCACACGTCATGAAACAACAACCACAAACCGGGCGAAGCTAGCAGGTAGTTGCCTGGGTGCATTCGTACCGACTGGACGGCAGGGCCTGGATTTGAACCCCAGCCACCAAATGTGAAACAGACAAGACCCCCTGTACGGCAACTTTTGGCACGGCCACCCACCCTTCACTCCCAGCAGGCACTAATCAGTCTTCGTCCTTCCATCCACATGTCCCACACCCCCACAGGCGAATGCTTCATAAGCCTTGGGCTAAGGCTCGCCCCCTTCCAACCTGAGAGCTGATGAAACAACCCCCACAACCCCCACACAGCCATAATGCCGCCCAGACAGTCAACGTCACCACACGCCCACGGGGACCCCCCTGTATGTACACACATACATACACACCAGCCGACCACATCAGTCCTTCAAACACGTGGTGGGCATGGGTGGCAGTATACCAGCCACCGTAGGGGCACTAGCACCGTCACTGCTAGGACGGCATGTCCTCCATCCCCCACAACATAGCCAGGAATGACAATGCAGCCGGTCAGGAGCACGGCAACAGCATGGCAAGCCACTGAGTGCCACAAGGTGTGGTGTGCTCTGTGTGGTGTGGGGTGAGCTGAGTAAGGGTTCCGCCACACAACCACAGCAGCAGCAGCAGCAGCAACTGCAAGCCAGTGAAGCACTGCATCTCCACCCGTCAATGCACCTTGGAACCCCAACTATTGTACAGTGTGTGCAACAGTGGCAGCTTGTGCAACCCAGCAGACGCACGGAAACCACATCAGCGCTGAAGGGGGGCAGCAGCGCGCTGCTTCATAGCCTGTCTTCCCCCAAACACCCACTCACACTTCACCATCAACACCCCCACAAAGGCACCCCCTAACTTAAAGCAAGCAAGGGGTTCTCTGTGGTAACAAACCACACACACACACATCACACCACATCACACACACAAAGGCTCTGTGGATCTGATCCACCGCTTAGTAAACGGGTGACCACTGCTTAGTAAGCGGGGTCCTTGGGTCCCTGCATTGCCACCGTCAGCGCTGATGGGGGCTGCAGTGCGCTTCTTGAAGGCCTGTCCACTGAACACACCCTTGATGATCTTACCCACATGCCTCCTGGACTCGTACCAAGGCAGGATCATGCAGGTGGCTGTGGCGGCAAAACCCCAGATCAGGGCAATGACGATCCACATCTTGAAGTAACCCAGGCTGAACACGCCGGCGGGCAGGGCAAGGAGGGGCCTGTAGGGGGGGTGGTGCCGGGGGAGAGGGCGCGGGGGGGGGGGGGGGTGTCAGGACTGTGTGTGCGTGTGTAGACACAGGGAGTGCATCCAGGCAATGCATCAACCATCTTGTGTGTGCGTGTTTCTTGTGATGCACGGGTGTCAGTTGTGACCCCGCAGGCGGGAGGGCGGGAGGGCGGGGGAGGAAGGGGGGGGGGGCATCTGCCTGTGGCTGCAAAGCTTCAATTAGGGCGGCAACTCCCTGAATCCGGAACAATGCAGCACGACCTGTAAACCCTGCACAATGCAGCACGACTCCCAAAAACCCCACTCACCACATGATGACCAGCACCAGTTTGAGGATGCCTCCAGTCACCCGGGTCCATGTTCACTAAGGCCAGCCACCACGCCACTGTAAAACCCCAGGCCACACTACGGCCTGTAAACCCTAAATGAAGCAGCGCGAATCCCAAAAACCCTGACAATGCAGCACAAATCCTTCAACCCTTAACAATGCAGCACGACTCTCTAAACCCCGATGACCAGCACCAGTGTGAGAATCATTGGCCTCCGGTGCCTCACGTCCCAATTCAGCATACTGTAAGCAGTCAACCCCACCACACTTCCCCCCTAAACCCCGTTCAAAATTTGCATCACTCCCTAAACCCTTGACTCACCACATGATGACCAGCACCAGTGTGAGGATACCTCCAGTTACATAGGTCCACTTTAGGGCACGGTCAGAGCAGCAGGGTCCTCCTGCAGCAGCAGCAGTAGCAGCAGCAGTACAGAATCAGTTCAAGGTTCTATACACTATGGCATTCAGGTTCAGGCTGTAGGATTACAAGAGGCACATGTCCTTTTTGTGCTGTGTGGCAAGTGGCACCAGCCCTCATACACACCTTGCAGTAAAACAGGGAACCACAACAGCCATCTCCCCCCCTCCCTGCATTGCCAAGTCGTAGTTTTGGGGTTTGATCAGGGACACTGTGTCACATCCTCAGTCCCGTTCACCACCCTCACACATTCCCCACGAAGCTGGGAACACTGTTCCTTGCCCCCCCCCCCCCCCTCACATCACCCCCCCCCCTCTCCCTCCTCACTCACCCCCCCCCCCCCACTCACCCCCCTCCTCACCCCCCCCCCTCTCCCTCCTCACTCACCCCCCCCCCCACTCACCCCCCCCCCCCCCACTCACCCCCCTCACTCCCCCCCCCCCTCTCCCTCCTCACTCACCCCCCCCCCACTCACCCCCCCCCCCTCACCCCCCCCCCACTCACCCCCCTCACTCACCCCCCCTCACTCCCCCCCCCCCCTCTCCCTCCTCACTCACCCCCCCCCCTCCCTCCTCACTCACCCCCCCCCCTCACCCCCCCCCCCCACTCACCCCCCCCCACTCACCCCCCTCCTCACCCCCCCCCCACTCACCCCCCTCACTCACCCCCCCCTCCCACAACACACCCACCTGTGCAAGGAATGCATTCTCATCAGACTCGATCATGGGGATCTCCTTCATGAGGGCCCAGTCATAGTTCTGAGGCTTGATCAGGGACAGTGTGACACACACCAGCCAGAGAAACCAATGGCCACCACGTTTCCAGCAAGCATGGGGAAGTCACCTCCCAGGGAGTCGATGGTGATGACGCCGCTTTGGGACTGTGGGGGATGGTGGGGGCGGGGGGGGGGGGGGCACAGAGAGTCAAAGTGGTGCATTGGATAGTGGAAGGAGGGTGAGCAGGTACAAGAATGGCCACCACGTTTCCAGCAAGCATGGGGAAGTCGCCTCCCAGGGAGTCAATGGTGATCACGCCGCTTTGGGACTGTGGGGGGCAGCAAGGGGGAGGGGGGGGCCCAGGGACGACAACACATTGAGTCAGAAGTGTGACGCACACCAGTCCAAGGCCACTGCCTCCAGAAAGCATGCGAGGGAAAGTGACGGGTTTTGAACAGACTTAAAACGTTACTCAGTGCAACAAAATTGCATGTGTTTGCCTTGTTCTCTTATGCAACATGTAACACTTTGTCACCTACCTTTGCAACGCCTCCAGGTTGCCAGACCTCCAATCAGGCCAGAAATATCACGCACCCACTTCTCCTGCTGTGCTGCAATTTCACTTCGTACTCTGCCCTTATTCTATTTGGTATTCCTCAACTACTTCTCAAACCAGCACAAAT
Source organism: Desmodesmus armatus (assembly GCA_007449985.2). Taxonomy (NCBI): domain Eukaryota; kingdom Viridiplantae; phylum Chlorophyta; class Chlorophyceae; order Sphaeropleales; family Scenedesmaceae; genus Desmodesmus; species Desmodesmus armatus. The sequence continues at coordinate 15,526 of VIIQ02000394.1, forward strand.
TTAGGTTTTTCCAGCTGTTAGAGTTAATCAAAACATGAAAAAAAATGCAGAACCCACCTTTGCCACAGCCATCCAGGTTGCCAGGCCTCCAATCAGGCCTGAAATGGCCCCACCCACTGCTCCTGCTGTGCTGCACTTAGCCCAAGTGATGGAGAAGGCAATAGGAATGACAGCAGAGCCAATGACAATACCCATGAACTGCATACAGCAACAGCAGTAGTAGCAGCAGCACCAGCAGCAGCAGCGGTATGAGACACGTTGAGACATCAGCAGCAGTCAGGACTATCACCGTATAGATCGCTGCAGCACATCTTGCAACAGCAGCAGCAGCATCAACAGTGCGCCCTGTCCAGGTTGCTGACAGGTAGTGACCACATACCATTACACCATTACGTAATCTCACACAGGTTATGTAATCTAGATGATTCATCACATACACCGCGCCCAGGGACAGGCAACCTTCATCAGCACAGTGGCCAGCACAGCTAACTGCATAGCAACACCCCAGACTATGTAATTATACATGGATTATGTAATCAAACATGGATTATGTAATCTTGATGACTCACCAGGTACACCCAGCCCAGGGACAGGCCAATCTTCATCAGCACAATGGCCAGCACTCCAGAGAGGATGCCGAATGCACACACAACGCAGCGGCTCACAAACACAATCTGCTTGCCGGTTGCCTGCAGCAGCAGCAGCAGCAGCAGCAGCAGCAGCAGCAGCAGCGGTGGGGGCACCACTTTGTTCATTGTGTTTGAATAAAGCTAGGCGCAGGTACTTGATAAAGCCTCTGCCAATGTGTTGCAGCCATGACATCATATGTGATGAGGGATGCTACTGCCAGCTGCTCTGAACTAATCGGTACTTCCTACCAATACAAAGTGCAACTGTACACTAAACGCAATTAATCAAGGCTGTTGCAGAATCACTATCATATGTATACATAAGAGTAAGACCAAAAACAATCATTGTCAAAACTGCACTACATACCTTGGGGTTAATGTAAGTGGGGTAGACATCGTATGTGATGAGGGATGCTACTGCCAGCTGCTCTGAACTAAAAAACATTTATTGCTGGCAGTACTTCCAAACAAAATCAACTGCAACTGAACACTGAATGACAAAAACGGCTGTATCAAAATCAAATCAAAATCATATACCTACATTATAGGACAACACAAGGAAAAAAACGGAAACAGTACTACATACCTTGGGGTTGATGTAGGTACGGTAGACATCGTATGTGACAAGGGATGCTACTGCCAGCTGCTCTGAGTTAGCTGTAGCAGTGACAGCCATCCACAGCTGCAGCATCAGCAGGAAACCGCCTCCTGCACCCATCAACTCCTGGGCTACTGCTGCTGGGACAAGACCGGCGTTGGACTCTGTGGAGGGGAGGGGGGCAACACGGGAAAAGGGGAGTCAGCATCACAGTTGCAGCTAGCCCGCAGTTCCCAAAGCCAAAAATCTGAGTTGGAGGGGGTTGAAAAAGGTGGAGGGGGTCGGAAAAAAATGGAAAAAACATTTGAGGGGGGGGGGGGGGGGGCAATGCAGCTGTAGCATCAGCAAAAAACCGCCTCCTGCACCCATCAACTCCTGAGCTACTGCTGCTGACACAAGACCGGCGTTGGACTCCGTGTGGGTGGAAGGGATGGCAAAGGGTGAGGCCAGGGACAGTGTACTTCCGCGATAGTGTTTGTTACGCTGACATAGCACGTTACTTGTCTTTACAACAGCAGCAGATGTTCAGCCCAGGGCACAGCAGCAGCTGATATACTCATGGTATATCGCCTTCTTGGGACATTACATGTGCAGCTGCCATGCCCACCACTATACACTGGCTTGCCGCGGCCCCCCTCTTGACCACCCGACCCCCCCCCCCCCACTTCCCCCACACAGTGCAAATCCCTTCACACCCAACCCACCTGCAATAGTGACTGGCAGGTTCATTGAGCGAGCAGCCAGGCCCATAGAGGTCGCCATGATGAAGGGAACAGCACCTTTTGTAATTTTGCCCCATCACCTTCTTCGCCAACATTCGTGTGCAGCTGCCATGCCGACCACACCCACACTGGCTCGTGGCCTCACCCCCTCCCATCTTAACCCCCCACCCCCAAAGTGTATCCCCCCCCCTCCTCTACTCCCACAGCACCTCCCAACCCACCTGCAATAGTGACTGGCAGGTTCATCGAACGAGCAGCCAGGCCCATGGAGGTAGCCATGGTGAAGGGAACAGCAAACCAGCAGAGTCCTCCCAGCAGGTATCCCTTGTAGGTGGCAGAGGGAAGGGCTGAAGGACAGCACAGCACAGCACAGCACGACACAGCACAGCACGTCAGTGTGATGCAGAAAGTCAAGCAGAATCCACCCAGCAGGTACCCAATGTTGTGGCGGAGGGAAGGGAATGCACACAGCATGACACAGCATGACACAGCACGCCATGCATGACAGTTTGCAACGCGCTTGTACTTTGCTTTCCCCACACACTGGAACACAACTTGGGGATGTGGCTAGTTTAGATGGATGATCCTTTGACTGGATGCACCATCAGAAAGCCCCCCGCCCCCCATATACACACATGGTTGCCCCCCCCCCCTCTCCCTCACCTCCAGTACCCTGCCAATAGCTCTGGTCAACAAACACGGTGACAAACTTGATTCCCCCCTCCCACACACACACACACACACATTGCACCGTCAAGAAGCCTTCAACCCTCCCCCCCCCCCCCACCACCACCACCACCACACACACCCACAGCCCCCCCCCCCCCCACACACACACACTCTCACCTCCAATGGCGCCCTGCCAGTAGCTGTGGTCGACAAATACCGCACCAAAGTTGACCCCCCCCCCCACACACACACACAGTATGCACTGCCTTGAATCTTGCACCCCCCCCCCCCCCCCACACACACCCCTACACACACACACACCCCAACATACACACACAAGAGCCCCCCCCCACACACACACAACCCCGTCCACCCCCCCCCCCCCCCCGCCCCCCTTCACTCACCTCCAATGGCGCCGTGCCAGTAGCTCTGGTCGACAAAACACCGCACCAAAGTTGACCCCCCCCCCACACACACACAGTTTGCACTGCCTTAAACCTTGCACCCCCCCCCCACACACACACACACCCCGACACACACACACCCCAACATACACACACAAGAGCTTCCCCCCCCCCTCCCCCCCCCCCCCACCCCACACACACAACCCCGTCCACCCCCCTTCCCTCACCTCCGATGGCACCCTGCCAGTAGCTCTGGTCAACAAACACGGTACCAAAGTTCCCGATGACGTTGATGATACCAAACACAAGGCCGTTGAGGGACCACATGGTCAGGTACGAGCCCTCCCTAGCAGCAGCAGCAGCAGCAGCAGCAGCAGGGGGGGGGTGTCAGCAGCAGGCAGCAGCATTACACCATGCACTCACATCCTCACACCAACCAATGCAGTCAAAAGGGGTGGGGGGGTGGGTGGGTGGGGGGCAGGGGGAAAGAGGGGGGGGAGGTGTGTGTGTGTGTGGGGGGGGGGGGGGTGCTGGTGGTGGTGGGGGGGGGGGGGGTGCTGGTGCTGCTGCTGGTGGTGGGGTGTGGGGTGTGGGGGGTGGGGGGGGGGCACACACACTCCCACCCACTCTGTCAGATGCTGGTACCACTTTCTCACAACCCCTCACACCACCCACCTGCTGTTCTCCACGGGCTTGAAGCCCCTTATAACCTTGAGTTTGGTCCAAACGGCATCGATGGAACCAACCAGAGGGGTGTGTGGAGAGGGGGGGGGGCTGGGGCTGTGGTAGTGGTAGTGGTGGTGGTGAGGGAGAGGGCACCACACTCCCACACATTCTGCCAAATGCTGATACCACTTTCTCATTAACACTTCAACCCCACCTGTTGTTCTCCACTGGCTTGAACCCTCCAATGACCTGTGAGTTGGTCCACACAGCATCGCTGGAGCCCTCGCCGGGGGGTTGGGGGGTGGTGATGGTGGTGGGGCAGGGAGGTGGTGGTGGTGGTGGTGGTGGGGGGGGGGGGGGGGGGCAGAAGAGGGGGGGGGGGGAGAAGGCCCCACAAGCACACACACCCACGCTTTCAAATGTTGGTCCCACCCACCTGTTGTTCTCCACGGGCTTGAACCCTCCAATGACCTGGAGGTTTGTCCACACAGCATCAATGGATCCAATGGGGTACAGTCCAGAGGCATAGGTCATCATGCCAAACACAACCAGGGCCAGCAGGATGCAAGCTACACAGCAGCAACAGCAGCAGCAGCAGCAGGTGTAAGGCAGCAAATTGTGAGGCATATGTCATCATGCCACGAGGGCCAGCCGCCTGCAAGCTACCCAGCCGCAATGACTGCAGCAACATCAGCAGCAGCAGCATATGTGAGGCAGCAACATAAGCTCAGAATACCCCCAGACAACTAGAACGGTTAGTTTCTACCCACTCACTTGTGTTTGCCCAAGATGCAACGTAGGACGCCTTGAGTCCTCCCTGTGCTGTGTAGAACATCACTCCCAAGGAAGCAGGAAGGCAGCAGCGAAGATGTTCATGCCTGCAGCAGCAGCAGCAGCAGCAGCAGCAGCAGCAGCAGGGGCAGTCAGTAAAAACAACATACATCAACTTTGTGCTCGTTTTTTGTTCAATGAGGGAGGAATCTGCACAATAGGTAACGCCACAGACCAATGTTGTAACGCATGCTGCTTACATCAAATGTTTACACACACAGTGTAGGCTGACTAACACGTTATGTAACATGTTATTTTTACCTGTGAGTCTGTTGGTGATTGCTGCTCCTCCCAGTATAAGCATTGATGTCCCCATGATGTTGGTCAACAGGCAGAACAACAGCCACCAAATACTGCCTCCACCCCTACTCACCAACCCAACTAGACACCAACCATCCAGCAAGGTACGAGTACCTGCAACCCCCCACACAGAACGAGCATAGCATTTGCCGCAAACATGACAAATTATTCATTCAAAACACACCTGTGAGTCCGTTGGTGACTGCTGCTCCTCCCAGGATAAGCATGGAAGTCACGATTATGTTGGTCAACAGGCAGAACACAAGGAAAGTCAGGTGGGCAACCTTGCCCCAACGAGCCTGTAGCAGCAGCAGCAGCAGCAGCAGTGATGTCACCGTCAGCAGTAGCAACCTCTGGATGTTAACTGCAACATCACATGAGCCTCGGGCCAACGTGGACAGCGCACCTCACAAAAAGGCCAATGTGCACACCGCATGGGAGACAACTTATGAGGTGCCCCTGGCTGGACCCTGGTGGACATTGAGTTATTGGGCAGAAATGTCCATGTAACAACGGCCATCTCCAACTTTCTCCACAGCACTAGCAGCAGCAGCAGCAGTAGTACCCCCACCCCACCCCCACCCCCACCCCCAAAAGCCCACAACCCCATTGTAAGGAAAAGTGTTACTCACATTGACCACTTCCAGCACTGTGTGGCAGGTTGGTGCCTTCCTCTTGATCTCAACAGCCATCACAGCAAACAGCAGGACCTGAATGGTGGCACCTGCTGCATACCAGAAAGGACCCGAGACTCCATATTTGAAGGCCACATTTGAAGACTGAAGCAGGGTGGCGGCCCACGTCACTTGCCTGAGCAGCAGCAGCAGCAGCAGCAGCAGCAGATGCAGCAAATGTCAATAACAGATCCCCGCCACCAAAAATCAACGCATTGCACATAGTTCAGCACTCTTACAATGAAAAAAAACACCCATGTTCCTCACAGACATTGTCGCAGGCAGTCAGTCCAGCCTTCACTGCACGCCCAGCAGTGCTGAACACCAGCGGTGGAGTGGACCCCCCCCCCCCCGCGCACAAAATACCACCTCCCGCAAGAAAATAGAAATGCCCCTTCCGCAAAAGCAAGCGCTTGGCAGTCACAGAGATCAGAAATGAACCAGAACACAAGTGCCCCAGAGGCAAGGTCACTCACTGACAATGTCGCAGGCAGTCAGTCCAGCCTTCACTGCACGTCCAGCAGTGCTGAACGCCGCCTCAGAGGTACCAGAACTGGCAGTGACCCCCCCTCCCCTCCCCCCCCCCCCCCCCCCCCCCCGGCCCCAAAGCCGTACCAAAAGAAACCCTTGTACCAAGGCAGATTGCTGTGAGACACACCCAACACCCATAGCATGCATCAAAACTTGTGTGACGCACAGTCTGAAACTTGAATTTCACTCACTGACAATGTCGCAGGCTGTCAGTCCAGCCTTCACAGCACGCCCAGCAGTACTGAACGCCTCAAGAGGTGCCAGAACTGGCAGTGACACCCCCCCCCCCCCCCCGCCGGGCCGAACAAGACACCCCAAAACAGAGCACTACCCTTGAAAGCAAGGCACTGGCTGCAAAACAGAGCAAGCCGCTAGCTATGCAGCACTTTGAAACGACAAGGCATCAGTTGAATGTCACTCACTGACAATGTCGCAGGCTGTCAGTCCAGCCTTCACAGCACGTCCAGCAGTGCTGAACGCCTCGGAGGTGCCAGAACTGGCAGTGAATCTGCCGTCCAGCCACAGAGCAATGGATGTAAACAGGGTGAAGACTGCAACACAGCATGACACAGCACGACACAGCACAGCACGTTCAGTGGGTTGATGGGTGGTAAACGCAAGTCCAGCCACAGAGCAATGGATGTAAACAGGGTGAAGACTGCAATACAGCATGACACAGCACGACACAGCACAGCACGTTCAGTGAGTTGATGGGTGGTAAAATGCAAGTCCAGCCACAGAGCGATGGATGTGAAGAGGGTGAAGACTGCAACACAGCACGACACAGCACAAAGCATGCGGCACAGCACAGCACAGCACATGGCATAGTCAGCGAGCCGACAAGAAGTGAAATGAACGTCCAGCCACAGAGTTCAAAGACACACAGGGCGCACAGCATGACACAGCACAGACACGGGCAGTCCTGCAAGTTTGCGTTTGGCTGCCCTCTCCCCTTCATACTCACTTGCCCCGAATGCCACTGAAATGATCTTCTCCCTGCCCTCAAGACACATGCCTGCCATTCCGTGCCATCGCCCCCCCCCCCCACACACACACACACACAACACACACATTCATGATGTACTCACTTGCACCGAATGCCACTGTGATGATCCATCCCACAGCCTGGGGCAGCACAGTCTTGTTGCCAAAGTAGTCACATTGGCCCTACAGGCAGCAACAGCAGCAGCAGCAACAGCAACGGCCACAGTCAATACACAAGGAACACTTCCAAGATACAAAGCATTCGCCGCACAGGTGTTGGGGAAGGGTGCCAAACTCTGCCAGCCCCCCCCCCTCAGCCTTCTCCCCCCCCCCCCCCCCCTTTCAACATTTTCATCCTCCCCCCCCCTCTCCTTGCACAGTCCTCCCTTTCTCCCTGTCTCGCTTGCCTCTTGGACTCTTGCCCCTCTGCCCCTCCCTTCCTTGTCCCTTCCTGGCCCTCATTTCACTGCCTGAGTTCGGGCATAGCCCTTACCCAGCCTTCGCTTGCGCTCCGCGCAGCGGTGTGGTGAGACCTGCTCATTAACAAAGAGGTTTGGAGGTACCTCCCCCCCCCCCCCCATGTCTCCTGCACAGCCATCGATTTTCTGTCCCAATCCAAGTCACTTTCATCGCTCACCCCCTGACCCACCAAATAACCCTGCCATTGTGCTGCCCCAAGGCAAGCCCCCCCCCCCCCTCTCCTTGTTGAGCATGCCCTCCCTGGTAGAAAGCTGGATGCTGCATCGCATTGATTAGGAGAGGGCACAGCAGGTGTAACTGTGCCTCAAACTTCTCTCTGTCCCTCTCTCCCTAACCCACACACCTGAATTACCCCCCCCCCCCCCCCCGCCCCTTGCGACATGCACAAGCGGCTTGCAAGCTCAAACTTCCTCTCGCAGGTGTCACGAGACCCAGCCCTTGGTCTACCGTCCACCCCCCCCCCCTTGAAGCCTCTCCCACACCACCCAGCCCCTTGACACATGTGAAGGCGGTTTGCAGGGCTAAAACTTGCTTCCTCCCGCAGGTGTGGCTGTGCCCCCCCCCCCCCCCCCCCGCCGCATCTCTCAATGCCTCCCTTCTTTCGTCCTCCCTGTCGGTGATCATTTCCATCTTCGTGTCTCCCCCCATCAGTCCCCCCCTCCTGCCCTCTCTTCCACCCCCCCCCCCCGCTCCCCCCTGAAAAAACCATCACCCCCCCCCTCTCTCCCACCCACCCCCCTCCTCGCCTCTCTTGCACCCCCCCCCCCTTTTGGCACATGCCTCCCTCACAAACAAGGCTGCATGGCCAAGACTTGCTCCCCCCCCCATGTTTGTGACCCCCCCCCCCCCAAAAAACCGCCTTCAGACACAAACGGCTTGCAGGCCCAAGGCTTGCCGCCTTCCGCCCACCTCATAAAAGTTACCAGCACTGCCCTGGAAGTTCAGCAGGTCCTTCCAGCCGTAACACTCCGCAGCCATGGTGATAAGGTCTGCACATGACAGAAATTTGAATTGAGTTCAACACAGATTCAAAAATAACAGTTGTGACTTGCAGTTGTTGTTGCTGCTGCTGGTGCTGCAGCCCAAAGGTTTGACACCAGCACAGCAGTACCACTGAAAAAGAGCTGCTGCCGAGGCATACAGGCTGTAGAACGGATCACACGCTGCAGAATGCGTCGTAAGATCTCAAAAGCCAAGGCGGTGGTGCTCTGGTGGGTTGAAACACCAATAAAAGCCACACCAGTAGGCTGCAGTCCCACACAACAACCCTCCCGAGCACATGATACCCAGCAAGAAGCAGCAGCTGCGATCGGAAAAAGCCCTCACATACCGTTTTGACCTTAGGAATGAAGAGGGAGTGAATACGGTGTCGCTGACTCGAGGATCAGCAAAGGTGTGGTGTTTAAGCGCTTGCTGTTCACTGGGCGGGTGAGATCAAGGGTTGTATTGGATATAGGATGAGTGTATTTGTTTGTGTAGGTGTTGGAGCAATGAGAGGAGAGGGTGTACTGATATGTGGTTCACGTGGCCTTGAAATACGCACCACGTGGGGTACTGGGATGTAGTTTGGGGAGTTCGGATGCCGAAGCAGCAGCGGAATGAGAATGAGCGATCGCGCCGTCGCTATATGCAAGGTGCCCCTTCGTTAGAACCCTACAACGAATTACGTAGTGACAGCATTGACGTGATGCCGATTTGAGGCCATGCGTTGATATAGACTTATATTGTACGTGTTTTTGGTGTTGATATGATTAGTTTGGTTAGGCTACTGTGGTACTCATGGCTAGGGTTGTTTCATGTACAGTAGACCTCCGTTCGGCAACACGACCCAAGATCGCACTGCACATCGCATCCAAACAACTTTCAGAACATTGCAGTGTTATATGGCACGATGCAGCGTTCAAAGCTCCCTCTACGACCCATATGGCAGACTGGTAACCATTACCACTTTGCAGTCTCTCTGTTTGGTAACAGTTACCAAGGGCGGTGATGGTTACAAGCCCTCAAATGTCTGCACCCTGCTGCTGTCAAACTATCAAGAGATTAAATGTGCCTAGATAATCTCTTTTCGGACTCCCCCCCACCCATATGTCCATCCTTGTCGGTTTGGATTTGCCATATCACCTGACCCCCCCCCCCCAGTGTGACACGAGTGACACAGCACCTCTGCTGTTGTGGGTGCAAAGCTGTCAAACAACTTTCTATAGCAGTAAAGTTGGCGCAGCAGCAGCAGCAGCAGCAGCAGCAGCAGCAGCAGCAGCAGCAGCAGCGTCGCAGCAGCGGCAGCAGCAGCAGAGCAGGCTTGGTGTGCACAACAGCATGCAAGGCCGTGCAGCAGCAGCAGCAGCAGCAGCAGCAGCAGCAGCAAGCGCTGCGCATGGGCAGCAGCAGCAGCAGCAGCAGCAGCAGCAGCAGCAGCAGTAAGTTCCAGCATGGCACTGCTGTCCTCCCCCTTTGCACTTCCCCCCCCCCCCCCCCCCCGAGACCCCCCCCCCCTCCCCTGCGCGCGGCCCCTTGTCAGGCCAAATCCAAGCCTTCTGGCACTTCTGAGTACCCGTTGCACACCTGTGCCACACGTCCTTCAAAATGCGGATTAAGGGAGGGAGAGGGGAAGGGTGAATGTGGGGGTGAGGTGTGGGTGGGTAGGCCTGGTGGGGGGGGGGGGGTGCACTCTGCAGGCACTTTGGGAGCTGCTGCCTTTGGGGTTTGGGAGTGAGGAGGACCGGAAGGGGGGGGGGACGATACCCTAAAGGCATTTGGGGGAGCTGCTGTCGCACGAAAGCATGCAGCCCGTGCAGCAGCAGGAGCACAGCAGATGCACCGCATACGCATGTGCAGCGGCAGCAAAAGTCACATCACAGGTGAGGGCCCCCCCCTCCCTTATACATTGACACCCCCCCTCCCTTATACATTGACACCCCCCCTCCCTTATACATTGACACCCCCCCTCCCTTATACATTGACACCCCCCCTCCTTGCCAACACACACAGCCTTGTCAGGCTAGACCTCGGTGGTTGGGCAGCCTGAATGCAGGTTGGGGGGGGGGGCTGCTGCTGCCTGGTGGGTGGGAAGGGAGGGGGGGGGGGATGTGGTGGATTTGAAAGGGGGGGATGTTGCGGGGTTAGGGGGGGGGTGTTGAGGGGCGTTGAGGGGAGCAGGCGGGAGGGGGGGCAAGATCCTGGTTGCACCTGAGGACCTGCTGTCTCAATAGGGGGGCGGCTGGAGGGTCAACGCCTACAGACAGCATCTGCCGTGGCTGCTTCCCCAATCCCCCCCCCCCCCTTTGTCAAGCCAAGCCCAAGGCTTGGGGTGCGACCGGCCACCCTTCACACCTCGGCTACACCACCTTCAATATTCAGGGGGGGCTGTGATGAAGAGGGGGGAGGGGGGGGGGGGGGCTGGAAGGGGTGGGGGCAGTGAGGGGGAGGATCGGACGCGGGGGGGGGGGGGGGCTTGAAGAGCTGCTGCCTCACGGGGGGGGGGGGGGGTCAACGCCTAGCGACAGCATTCGCAGTGGCTGCTTCCCCCAAGCCCAAGCCCTTTCGGTGCGACCGGCCACCCTTCACACCTCTACCACACGACCTTCAATGTGGAAGGGGGAGGGGGGGAAGGGGAGGGGGGGGGGGGGGGGGCTGGAGGGGGGGGTCTCCGCCACCCTGAAGGCAACCGTGGGAAGCTGCTCCCTTGATTGAAGGGTCGTTGCTTTGAGGGCAGCCGCTGCTGATTGGGGACTTACTGCTGCTGCTGCTGATGGCTCTGCTGCTGCTGCTGCTGCTGCTGCCGCTGCTGGCTCTGCTGCTGCCTGCTTCCCGGCCAGAAGCAACTGCCAGCTGCTATCGTGCTGCACACCTGGGGAGGTGAGGACCCTGCACATGAGTGATCGATCAGACTCCCTCCCCCCCTCCCCCCCCCTCCCGCCGCGGGGTACCCGCACTCAGCATCTGTCCTTACACCTGGGCCTCACGATCTCCCCCCGGGGGGGGGGCAGCTGGCTTGAGGACCTGCTGCTGCCGCTGATACTACTGTCTCTGCTTGTGCCTGCTGACAAACAGCAGCTGACCAGCAGCAGCTGCCATACCTGCTATACCCCAGGGGCGCAACCTCCTTACCACCCCACCCCACCCCACCCTTCACCCCCCCCCCCCGCCCCCTCCGCGCGGGAACAACCACACTCCGAGGCGGCCTCTTTCCCCACACCTGGGTCGCACGGTCTTTTGCCCGGGGGGGGGGGCATACATTGGTATTCGGTCACCTGCTGCTGCTGCTGCTGCTATCCCTGTTGCTGCCTGCTGACCAGCAGCAGCTGCCGTGCCTGATTCAAAGCAGGGGCGCAACCCCCTCACTACTCAGCCCCCCCCCACCCCCCCCCCCCCCCCCCCCCCCCCCCCCCACCCCCCCACCCCCACCCCCCCACCCACCCCCACCCACCCACCCACCCACCCACCCACACACACACCACTCAGCCCCCCCCCCCTCTCACTCGGCCTCTGGGATCAGCACGGTCATCCCTGCCGGTGGAAGGGGGGGGGGGGGCTCAAGTCATCAAGATGGCACTTGGGGAGCATGCTGCTGCTGCTGCCTTTGACAGCATCTGCAACATCAGCAATGCAAGCCCAAGCCTTGGGGTGCGGCTGGTCACCCTTCACACCTGCGCCACAAGACTTTCAATGTGGGAAGGGGGGGGGCGCTGTGAGGGAGGAAGGCGGGGGGGGGGGCAAAGGTAGGTTTTTTGGCACCTGCTGCTGCTGCTGCTGCTGCTGCTATCCCTGTTGCTGCCTGTTGACAAGCAGCGCTGCACAGCTGCTGCCCCTCACCAGTCCCCCCCCCCGGGGCCCCCCCCCAAATTTACACTCTTTTCCTCACACCTGGCCGCAGGGTCTTCTGCGAATTGCCACCGGGATGGTGATGGTGGTGTGTGTGTGTGTGTGTGTGTG
>VIIQ02000395.1:0-34806 GCA_007449985.2 Desmodesmus armatus
GGGGGGGGGGGGGGGGGGGGGGGGGGGGGGGGGTGGTGGTGGTGGTGGTGGTGGTGGTGGTGGTGGGCTGCAAAAACATAGGCAACAGGAGCGGCACACTAGGTCCTGGACGCAACTTGACGCCCCCCGCCCCCATTTGGGGACAACCTCTCCCCCCCCCCCCCCCTTGTGCATCCCCAAAACTCAAGAATACACAGTTGGCCACCCGCCAGCCCCGACCTCCCGATGGGATCGCGAAGATCAGATTCAGTCAAGTGCCCCCCCCCCCCCCCCCGGGATAGCACCCCACATCACCGGTGTGACAATCAAGGACACCCACACCTCAAAGGCATGGTGGCGCACCACAAGAAAATCCGACGATCAGTCCCCCCCCCCCTGCTGACAACACCAAAACGCACTGGTGTGGCCTACAGGCGCATCCAACCCCCATTCAGGAGTGCCCGCCTCAATTGCCCCCGCCCCCCCCGCCGGCGTTGTGACAGCACCTCCATAATAGTACAGCTGTGACCCGTAGGACCAACCAGTCACCTCCAGAAGGACTTGGCCTCAAAGGTCAACATGCTCCTGAACGAGACCGACTGCCCCTGCAGGTGATGACTGCGCCATGGTTGCATGATGCAACCATGGTTTCGTTCAGGAGCGTGTTGTCCTTTGAGGCCATGTCTTTACGTAAGTCACATGTTACAGAAAGAGGGGACTCTGACCCCTGATTTGTCATTTGACAAACCGTTAGGCACACCCACCCTCACTCACACCAGCATGCTTGTAGCCTCACAAAGAAACGCGGTGCCTGTTTGCACCCCTAGTAGCACCCCCCTAGCAGCGCCCCCCCCCCCCTCTTCCCACTCATGTGACAGCACCCCGCATAGCCAAGCTGTAACCCACAGGGCCATCCAGTCACCTCCATGAGGACCTTGCCTCTTCAACAAGTTCTCCACGGAGGAGAAACATGATGCCCTTGCAGGAGATGGCTGTGCCGTGCACACCACTCCCACTAACGTTCATGTGGCCTCGGCCTCACGGTATCCAACAGTGTGCGACCCCTGCTGACCCCCCCCCCCCCCCCACGGGGACTATGGCAGCAACCCACATAATACACCTGTGACCCACAGGGCCAACCAGTCACCTCCAAAAAACGACCTAGCCTGAAAGGTCAACAACTTCCTGGAAGGCACTGGGTGCCCCTGCAGGTGATGACTGTGCCACACATACCACTCCCACTAACTACGTGCCTGCAGCCCCAAACTCACCATCCCTGCAGCACCCCTGGTAGACCCCCCCCCCCCCCCACCCCACCCCCCCAACTGTGACAGCATCCTGAAATAGAGTACAGCTGTGACCCACAGGGCCATTCAGTCACCTCCAGAAAGACATGGCCGCACCTGTCAACAAGAACTTCCAGGAAGAAACTGGACGCCCCTGCAGGTGATGGCTGTGCCCTGCACACCGTCGGACTCCTTAACCTGCACACCACTCCCACTAACGTGCCTGCAGCCTCACGATCACCAACAATGTGCGACCCCTGGTGCCCCCCCCCCCGGATTATGGCAGCAACGCACATAATGCAGCTGTAACCCACAGGGCCATCCAGTCACCTCCAGAAAGACCTGGGCCCAGAAGTCAAGGACTTTCTTGCAGAAGCCAGGTGCCCCTGCAAGTGATGACTGTGCCATAGATCCAACCCCACTCACACCAACTTGTGCCTGCAGCCCCACACTCACCAACAGTGTGCAATACTAGTACCCCCCCCCCCACTGTGACACCACACATAGCACAGCTGTGACCTACAGGGCCATCCAGTCACCTCCAGGAAGACATTGCCCAGAAGGTCAACAAGTCTTTCCCCGAGGAGAGTGCAACGCCCCTGTACGTGATGGCTGTGCTACGCACACCACTCCCACTAACTACGTGCCTGCAGACCCAAACTCGCCGTCCGTGCGCCACCCCTGGTACCCCCCCCCCCCCCGCGCGTTGTGGCAGCACCCGAAATAGAGTACAGCTGTAACCCACAGGGCCATTCAGTCACCTCAAGGAAGACATGGCCTCAATGGGCTTGACTTCATTGAAGAAACTGCACGCCCCTGCAGGTGATGACTGTGCCCTTGCCAATTAGATAATTCAACCTCGCGTAGGGTTGAGTGCACTTACACCTGCTCACAGGAGCTGCCCACATCCCAGAAGCAGCAGCTGCCCTTTGGTCGGGGGGGGGGGGGGGGGGGCTTCACGAACACATATGTTGCAGTGGGGACAGTAAGCTTGACACACTCCACACTGCAGCAGTAGTACGTGGTACATTGTCCAAAACTATAGGGCCATCCGGCCACTTTCAGAGTGATTTGGTGAAGGTAGTCCAGGCGGGGACAACTTGTACCTGGTTGAAAGGGAAGCGAACAAGGAACCGTGCAAGTGAATGAGTAACAGTTCATGCCCCCCCCCCCACGACACCCCAGGTGCAAACCACCTCTGCCCGCTACACACACGCACACAAGCCCTCAACACATCAAGACTATACACCCCCCCCCCCTCCCCCCCCCCCCCCCCCCCCAAACACAGACATGCCAGCAGTGCTCACGGGCACACTCTCCACATGAGGCAGCATGAGCCTCTTCACCCCTGTACCTGTGCTGCACCTCATCCCTTGTAAAGCAAGAGGAGGAGCACAGTGACAATGTTGAAGGGGCCTGGCCCAATGGGCAACCTGGACAGATATGAAGTCGCCTGAGAGGCTGCTTGCAAGCCAGTCCTGGTGGAAGCACTCCACCTTTTCATACCTGACAACATGATGTGTATGATATGTGACGCTGTGTAAGACAATGCTTAGATTTATAGCTCTCTTCAGCATCCAAGTAGTATGACAGCAAAAACCTAAACCTAAACCTTGAAACCCTGTATGACAGTGGTGACAGAGAGCGTCAAGATTGCATAGCACCGGTGTGGCATAATCAGGGCCATCCAGCCATCATGATGGATACCCTGTTGTAGTTTTCCAAGAGCTGCTGACCGCCCTCATGGACAACGACAACAGGGGAGTCTCTCATGGCAACCAGATGACACTGATCAAGGTTACGACCGCCTATGTACTTTGCGCTGTACTCAAAATCACCTCCCTCCCCCTCCCCCCTCCCCCCCTCCCCCTGCAAAATTCCCACTACACACACAAACACACTCCACCAAATGCACCCCGCCCAAACACAAACACCCACCGGTGCAACAAGATTTCTATAGGCAGCAAGGCATCCAGTCCAAGCACCAGAAGCAGACGAGCCCAAGCCCTCCCCCACCCCCGACATCCCACCCAACCCTGCCCCCCCCCCCCCCCCCCCCCCCCCCCCCCCCGCACCGCACCCCACCCCCAATCCCACAAACTCACCGGTGCGACCCAAATTTCGGGTGGTATCAGCCACCGAATCAGGGCATCTGGTCCAATGGGGTCAGGCACCCCCGACACTGCAATGGCACCTCGGATGTTCCTTGGCTGTGCTAGCCATGCGGCAAGCATCTTGTCTGTCCCTGCTGCTGCCTGTGCTTCAGTGATTCCTATAGCCAGGCGGATGGCTAGGGACACCTGGGTTTGGAGGGGGGGGGGGTAAATGCACAGTCAAGAACCAGTCAACACACAGTGGACATTGCCGTGAGCAGAGTGTTCAGAGGGAGGGGTTGAAGCATGAATCGGGGGAGCGCTGCGCGGCACGCGCGGAAGGGGGGGGGTATGTCTGTCCCTGCTGCTGCCAGTGCTGCTATCACTCCCACGGCCAGACCAATGGCTAGACATATCTGTAGCGGTAAAGAGGGGGAGGGGGAGGGCACATGCGGGATGGACAACATGTACACCGAAGCAACGGAGTGCTGGCATGTGGATTGGGACACCCCGGCATGTCACACACAGAGGCAGGCACTGGAATGGTTTAGAGCATCTTCTACTGCTTGTCCGTCACTGCTGCAGGCCCCTGCTGCGGGAACACCTCAGCACATGGGCTGTCATATAATGCCCCCCCCCACCCTCCCCCCACCCTGCGCCCAACCTGCTGACCCAACGCCTTGGCCGTTTGAGGACACCCCCCCCCCCCCTGTCCCCCCCCCCCTCCTTCTCACAACTTAAAAAACTCACCATTGGTTTCTCAACCATCTGTATCTTCACTCCACCAGGGGGAACTCCCAGCCCCGCCCCCAGCAACTTCTCTGCCAACACCTCAGCACAGGGGGTGCCACTCCCCCCCCCCCCCCCACGCAGGCAAAAATGCGGATGTTGTCTGTTGACCTCACAAAAACAGCCTCGGATCCCCCTCTCCCCAATCACCCCCCCCCCAAAACAGCAGGACCCCCCCCAACTATTTTGACCCCCCCCCCCTTTGACTCACCATTGGTTTCTCAACCATTTGCATCCTCACTCCACCAGGGGGAACTCCCAGCCCCGCCCCCAGCAACTTCTCCGCCAACACCTCAGCACAGGGGGTGCCACTCCCCCCCCCCCCCCCCCCACGCAGGCAAAAATGCGGATGTTGTCTGTTGACCTCACAAAAACAGCCTCGGATCCCCCTCTCCCCAATCACCCCCCCCCCCCCCAAAACAGCAGACCCCCCCCCCCCAACTATTTCGACCCCCCCCCTTGGACTCACCATTGGTTTCTCGACCATCTGCATCTTCACTCCACCAGGGGGAACTCCCAGCCCCGCCCCCAGCAACTTCTCCGCCAACACATTAGCACAAGGGGTGCCATCCAACGTAAGCCCTGCCTTCAACCCCTCCACTCCACAGCTCGCGGCAAACCGCCGCTGCACAGCTGTCGCATTCAGCGGGACCATGCGCGCGTACGTCACCCACACACGCACCCCACTCCCACTCGCTCTTCCTGCTGCTGCTGCTGCTGGTGCTGCAAGCAAACTGCGGCGGCTGTCCAGCCGCCGCAGCCGCCGCTGCTGCAGCAGCCGGCGGCCGCCGCCATTGCTGCCACTGCTGCTGGGAAGGATGAGTGTGTCTTGATCCCTCTGCACCACTTCTTGCACCCCCGCTGCTTGAAATTGTGGTGTGAGAACGCCATACTCCGGCCGTTCATAGCTCACAACAATGTAGGCAGGGTCGAAGCCACTAGCCCACTGGGACGCTGCTGCTGTTACTGCGGATGTGAGCTGGGCTGTGTTGGCGGCGGTTGCTGGGGGGAGGTTGTTGAGTGAGAGTGAGAGAGTGACATTGGCGAAGGCTGCCAGCTGGACCTGACCTGGGCCATGGTGGTGAAGTTGTTGATCCTGTGTGTTGAGGCGCGCGTGGGTCCGGGGGGGGGGGGTTCAGTCAGTATACGCGTGTTCCACACACGATCACCTAGCATGAATGACACATTCTGCTGTGGTGGTGGTGGTTGAGGGGGGGGGGGGGGTGGAGTTGTAGTGAGAGACATTGGCGAATGCTGCTAGCTGGACCTGACCTGGGGCCATGGTGGTGAAGTTGTTTGATCCTGCATTTGGGGAAGGGGTGGGGGTCAGTTTGCTTACGGTCACTACACACAGTGACGTGTTGCACAAAAGATCACTCAGCATGATGAACAGGTTCTGTTGCTGGGGGGGGGGGGATTTCATGGAGTGGGTTTTGCAGTCTTGAGAAAGGCTGCCAGCTGGACCTGACCTGGGCCATGGTGGTGAAGTTGTTGATCCTGTGTGTTGGAAAGGGGGGGGGGGGGGTCAACAGACATGAACGCAGACTCAGTATGGGGGTGACATGACTAGGTGCGACTGTCGGTGGATTTACATGGGTGCAGTCTTGTGCCTAAGGGCCATCCATCATCAAGGCCCCTCCCTACTCAAACAATCTGTGCTGTACTGGGACTGTAACCTCCCCTTGCGCCCTTCCTCTGTGCTGAAATACGCAAAGCCACGGGCACATCTATACCACAATCGAGCTCCCCTCCCCGTCCCTACCCACTGGCCCCCAAGGAACGCCACCTTGCATGGTCTGCACCTTGTTGAATACTGCTCAACATCGCCGGGCTGTCGACACCCCACACCGCCCATCCTTGCCCCCATCTTTGCTCCCCCCCCCCTTGCCTCCTCCATACAACACGCCCCCCCCCCCCCCCCCCCGTCTCCCTCGCTCATCACGTCAGTGCTCGACATCGCAGGGCACCCAACACGCAGCCCCTCCCATCCCTTACGAGCTGCCCCTCACCACCCACCCCTGCCCGTCCCAAACGTCTCCCTCCAAACATGCACCGACAACTCACATGGTCTGCACTTCGTTCATCACGTCAGTGCTAAGCATCGCTGGGCTGGTGAAGTTGGTGACACCCCAGGCACACATCACCCAACGGGGGATACGTAGACCCGTCTCACTCACAGGCATACCCAGCGGCACACTGCTGCTGCTGCTGCTGCTGCTGGATTCTGCAGGGGATGGGGGCAGGTAGAGGTACCCGCCCGGGCCGCTGCTGAACATTGCTGCACTGCTGTCCCTCGCTTTGATAAGAGCAGCAGCAGCAGGAGCAGCAGCGGTGGTGCTGTTGGTGTCCAGGGGGGTGGGGAGCGCAGGCTGGGCACTGCTGCTGTGGCTGCTGACGCAGTAGCGGCAGCAATGGCGGCAGCATCAGCACTGGTGTTGCTGCTGCTGCTGCTGCTGGTGGTGTTGGTGGGTGGGTGCTGTTTGTGCACCAACCCTTGGGATGCTGCGATCTGGTGGCGGCAGCTGTGCAGACGCGCCGCTGCTGCTGCTGCTGCTGCTGCTGCTGCTGCTGCTGCTGCTGCTGGTGTCACTGCTGCCGCCTTGCCCCTGCACTGGCTCACCGGCTTCCTTCGCTGTTTTCCCTGCCGCTGCTGCTGCTGCTGCTGCGTCACCAGCAGCGTCATCAGCAGCGGCATCGGCAGCAATGACAGCAGCTGCATCAGCCGCAACAGCAGCAGCTGCAGCTGCGGCGTTACCCCTGCTGCTGCTGCTGCTGCTTCCTGCTCCTCCCAATTCAAACACCAGGATGGGCTTGTTGGGTTGGGTACTGACCTTCACTGCGAAGGTGGGGTCACTGCAGGGGGGTAGGGGGGTGGGGGGGGGGGGGGGGCGTGTCAGGAATCAGCATGAGGTTGGGAAGAAACATTTTCTTGAGGGGTGGACTGGGTGTTACATGCAGACATGTGAGGTGTATGGTGAGGGGGGAGGGGGGGGGGGGGGGGTGTTCCGCCGGCCTGATTGCTCAATGCTCGCGCTGCTTCCTTGTCAAGCTGCGATATCTCACCTGTCTGTTCGTGGCACGATCTTTTTAACGACCTCCACAACAGCTGCAGGGCTGGCGGATGCTGCTGCTGTTGATGGTGGTGTTCTGGGCCCCTCTGGCTTTGGGGGAGTGGTTGCATCTGGGGCCCCACTGTGGGTGTGATCGTCATCCTGCTGCTCGTCCCCAGATGAAAGGAGGTATATAGTGTCCTTGTCTTTGTGCGACAGCAGCAGCCGAGCAGCAGGTGTGCCTCGGGTGCCTCCATCTGCTGCTGCTGTTGCGGACACCCCTGCTGGGCTGCCTGCTGATGCTTTCAGAGCGGCAATCGGCTGTGGTGAGACTGAAAGGCCAACGATGGAGTGATGGCGCTGCTCATGCTCTCGAGAGAGAGCTCCATTGGCCAAAGAGTGAGTCTGGATGGCATCTACTTCTGCTGCAGTAGGGCAGCAAGCTGCACCCACGAGCACCAGCGCTAGCAGGATGTTTGAAAATAGTGCTCTCATTTCTCCTGTTACATCCTCCGACTGCCTCACAGACAGAATGTTCGTGACTGACGCATGGACCCTCAACGAATCCCAGACAGCCTCTGATAGCAAACAATCTGCACGGTAAAACACGATCGTGCACAAGTCATGCAGTCTGCGCCTATGATGAGCATGTCTTTCTTGGACTGACCCTGGATTATGTGCTCGTCGGACATTCAAGCGATGTCTGTCGACGGAGCCATCATGATGCGACGCAAGATTTCTGACAACCAGTGTCGGGCTTGCAATGCAGTTGATGCAGGTTCCTACAACCTTCCGACGGCAGCTGACCAGGCCCACAAAGTTCCTGGACTGTCATGGATACGGTGTGACTGCTGCAGGAACAACCCCAGCCAATTATGTTCGACTGCATTCTGAACTTAGCAATGCACTCAGCAAGGGGGGATGGAAGCCCGACTGGCCAGCCTGCCAGGCCTGGCAGGTGCAGGGTGTCTTCCAACTTGTGAATGCAGTGTGAATGCACCCAAGCAAACAATGGTGAAGCAAGCAATGATGGCTGATGGCTGTGAATTAAGGGTTTATACCATGAATTTGGCCTGAATGTCTTAAGCAGCAATGCAAACGCAGCCGTTGCGGTCAGCTGGGCCAGGCCCTGGCTGCTGGTGCATTGTTCTGTATCTCTTCTACCTGGCAGCCCCTGGTGCTGGTGCATTGTTGTACGTATGTCAGACTGGCAGCATCGGCGACTTGGCCAATCAAAATAATGAATGGTTAACAGCAGCAGCAGCATAGTTCAAGCTTTGAGGGTCATGCGTGACAATGATGAGACTGCCAGAGTGCAGCCACAAGATGCACAAGATGCATTGGCCCCTGCGCACGGAAGTAAGGAGACACACTGCATCAGACGCTTGAGGCATGCATTCATGCAGCCAACCCACAGTGAATAGAAATTGATCACCGTGAATGTGTGCGCCAGACGGTAAACCAGCACTAGAACCCTGAGTCTTCACTGAGTGTAGCACTGCCACCCCCTTCCTTTCTCCAAGGCATGTTGACAAGCCACGTTGCCAACAGTAGTGCAACGGTGCAGCTAGGCCCTGGCCCATCTTGCAAGCAGTACAACGGAACCTTGCATGGCATGCACAATGCCCCCCCCCCCCCCCCCCCAGCACACAGCAACCCCAACCCTAGAACCCCGAGTCTTCACTCTGCATGATACTGCCCTCCCCTTCTGGAGAGTCGTTGCTGAAGCCGCCGCTGCCGCGCGCCGCTGCTGCCGCTGCTACACCGCACCCCATGCCTGACCCTGCTGAGCCTCCATGTGAGAGCACACCCGCTGAGGAGGTGTCGTCCCCCGTGCTGTCATCATCCTCCCACCCTGCTGTGAGGGAGCCAACAACCTGCGCAGGGGGCAAAGGCAGGAGGACGTGATGATCAGGCGAACCCTGTGAGAAGGGGAGGCTTCAAGTGCCTGACGACAGCAGCACATGCAATGCTCAGGGGGAAGAGCGTGCTGCGTAAGTGGATGCTGCAGCGGCACTGCAATAATTACTCACGCTGCTCCTTGCAAGGCTTGACTGATGGTGTCTGACACCAAATGCACAAAATCAACCCAAGCCCAGTTGCATCTGTCAAGCCTGCAACCAAAGCTATGAAACTTGGCACAAATGCCTGCTCACCTTGCCAGCACCACCCTGCTGCTGCTGCTGCTGCATGTTGCCGCCCCACTGGCCACCCTGCATGCCTCCCCGTGCTGCCCAGCCGCCGCCTCCAGCCGCGTCACTGCTGCTGCCGGCCCCCTCTGTGTCTGAGCTGCTGCCGCTGTCGCTGCCGCCTGCTGCTGGTGCTGACGAGCCAGGCCTGCCGCTGCCGGGGCGTGGAGGGCCCAGGTCCTGCTCGCCACGTAGGATGCGCAGCTCCTCCTCCCTGAGTTAGTGCCAGATTAACAGAGGAAACAGGTGCAGGCAGAAGCATGCAGCATTTGCGAAGCATGCTGACACTGAGGTTGCGTTGGCAGTACATGCATGCGGTCAAGGCACAGGAGTGTGTGGGGCCTTGTGGCACACGGTGGTGCAGAGGTGCCACCTGCTGGTTGATCGGCCCCTGAGCGCCACAGCACTGCCCCCCGTGAAACATCAGCACATGGATGGGCTTGTCAAACCCTCTCCAACACACAGTGCGCGCTAAGCAATGTACTACTAGTACCGGCCTGTGATGGTAGTATCCACTTGTGCACCCCCCCCCCCCCGTTTACCAAC
Source organism: Desmodesmus armatus (assembly GCA_007449985.2). Taxonomy (NCBI): domain Eukaryota; kingdom Viridiplantae; phylum Chlorophyta; class Chlorophyceae; order Sphaeropleales; family Scenedesmaceae; genus Desmodesmus; species Desmodesmus armatus. The sequence continues at coordinate 9,933 of VIIQ02000395.1, forward strand.
ACCCAAAATCACTTAAAAGGCAACAAACAGCTGCGCTGCCGGTATGCTACTGGTTCAGCTGGCAAGCTGCATCAGGTAGGAGTTCCAAGTGCCCAAGCCCCACACTCACACAAGGCGCTGCTGCAGCTTCTTCCGCTTGCGCTCAGCTGCTGCTGCCTCGTCCTGCTCAGCCCTGCAGAGACACAGCCAGCCACGAAACACAACACATACGGTAAGCTGTTGTTGTTACAACGGCACCGTGCCAATTGATTCAGCCATTGCAGCCCCGCTGGTTTGTGCTGGGAGTCCCTTTCCAGCCGTTGGAAGGGGCTACTTGCATGGAGGGATGCAAGCCATGGCATAATGCCCGAGGGCTGGTTTAGCTACACCGTGCTCCCCCTACTCCATGCCACTGGCCCTGAGGGCGGTGCTCACCTCTGGTAGCTGTCCAGCTGTGCTTCCAGGTACTGCAAGTTCCTGAAGCGTTCCAAGTAGTGCAGCCACAGCACCTGGTGCAGCACGGCACGGCACATGTGGACATACAGGCAGCATATGTGGCCTCACGTGCACGCCTGCATTGGTGAGGCTTTGCCTTTGGCGGCCAGCAGCTGGGTTTCCCTGATTGCTGTGTGCATGGCCTGCTGGTCAGTCCACCCCTGGTAACCTCATGACCACCTAGCCGTGACCTCCAACTCTGCATTTACCCTGCACTACACCCCTCACCTGCAACTGCCCTGTGAACGCCTCACACTCGTCCATGTGTGTGGCCTGCTGGTGGGAGTCCGGCCCCCTGCCCCCCCCCCCCCTCCCCCAAAAGGCAGGTTTCAACCCTGCTTTTAGCCTGCAGTCTAAGGTCTCACCTGCAGCTGCCCTGTGAGTGCCTCGTATTCGTCCATGTAGGGCGGCCGCACACCAGCCAGCGTGGCTAGCCGCTTCTCAGCCCGCTCCAGCTCCCCTGCGCAGCACCATCCAAAAGCGAAGCCGCATGGTCAGCACAGCCACACACAGCACAGTCAACCAGGTTTATGTTCCTGGAAGGCAGTGCGCTGCAAGCCAAGCCGGCCGCTGCAACGAAACATGCAGGACCTGCAGCAACTGCACCACAAGCAGTTGCTGCGGTCCCATTGCAGTGCCCTGAAGTTCAGCCAAGACAGTGTGCAGGGCTGCAGGTGCCTCACATCACCGCACGGTGCGACGTGCAAATCAGCTGTGTGCACCACCATCATGCTGTTCACGTGCTTGCATACCTGTCCATTTCTCCAGGCGTGCGTTGAGCTGTGCTTCACTGGCCCCTGCCTCAGACAGCTGCTGCTCCAGAGTGGCCACCCCCTGGGCTAGGCCAGACAGCGCCTCCTGTATGGAGGCCTCAACCTGGTGGGCAGCGCATGCCACAGCACAACACAGCACGCCACAGCACAACACCTGGAGATGACTCATCAAGCCGGGGCTTGCAGGAGATGATGTAGGTGCGTGCCATGCCTGCACTGCCATGCCACAGCAAGGGCTGCAGCTGTCATGCAGTTATGCCGCTCTGCTGTCTAGGCATCCAGCAAGCTTGAGCCCGCCAGCCGTTATGTCCTCTTCATATAGCCACACATGTTTGCTGTGCTGCGACCCTTACACCCTGTGAGCTGCTAGCTTCCAAAGTCAAGTTGACTGTGCGGCATTCAGCACAGTCAAAATGCAATCTCTGCCCACAAGTCCTCACCATGCTGCTGTCCTGCGCTGCTGCCAGTGCCCGCAGGCGTGCGTCTTTCAGCCCCGCCTCTGCTGCCAGCCCATCATGCAGCGCTGGCCCAGTGCGCACCACCTGCAAGCACACAAACGCGGTGTTGGCATGATCAGCCTCCAGGACCGGTCCCAACGCACAAATGCCAGCCAGATGTGATCTTCCTGATTCTTCCACACAAGCCTCAATCCCATGTTACCAAGGTGGCGTGAGAGCAGCATGATAGGAGTTGCCATGCCTACCCTACAACCCACCTGGCGTGCTGCTGCTGATGCTGCAGATGCGTCCAGCAGTTTGAGGGTCACCAGGGGGTCAATCACCTCCGACGACTCCTGCAACGACAGGAGCAGGGGTTGGCATGCAGTCCAGCGCGGCTGGAGTGGAAAAGGAGCAGATGCTCAGGTGTGCTGGCCTCCCTCATGCATCGAGGCAGGTTGTGTGCTGAGTTTGTCAAGCGGCCCTGATGGTGCATGACAGCATGAGGGCTGACGCTGCTGCGAAGGTCGTGCCATGCTCACAGCGCAGGCTATACTGCTGGGTTGGCCTTGATGCATAGCAATCACACAAGGGCATCTTTCCTACTGTGCAGGGTCTGCTCCATCTCTTCATGCACTGCTGCTGCTGGGTGTGGCAATGCCTGTTGGGTGCAGCAGCATCTGCCATGATGGCCTGCTGGTTCAACCATGCTGCAGATGCCGCACGCACCTCCTCATAGCTGGATACTGTATGCGTCGCTTTGTGCAGCAGCTGCGCCAGTTTCAGCAGCTCCCGCACTGCTGCACCGTCTGCTGCATACAGCTTTTTCAAGTTCAGGCGTGTGCGTGTCTTGCTGAGTGTGATGGCTGCCACTGCCTGCAGGAACCGCACTCTGTCCGACTCTGTGCTGATGTCGTCCGACAGGTTCGAGTCTGGAGATATCCTGAAAGGGCATGTCCAGCACAGCAGAACAGTCCCCAGCAACAGCAACAACAGCAGATGCATCACACATGACACGATGTTGCAGTACTGCAGCGAGCATGCACGATGCTGACAGTGCTGGAAGAAGTAACAGCTTTCATACCTGTGTATCAGCCACTGCAGGCAGTCTGCAACAAGCTCAAAGTTTGGTGTCCTGAAATTGTCCAGTGATATGGGCCTAGGGAAGCCCAGTGACTTCATGGTCTCTATGTACACTGCAAGGCAGCAGGCAGGACTGTTGCACAATAATAACGGTACTCAACAGCTGTATGAGCACTCAGGACTGCTGCAGCTCACGCCTCAGCTCCCGGAAGCTCATGATGGCGCCTGTTTTGCCAACTGCTGACGCTTATGCTTGGGCAAAGTGTGTGGATGCTGAACTTGTGATTGAAATCGACTAAGTGATGAACGAGGTGTATAAAGCATGCTTGTGATGATATGCAAGGGCAACCGTTGCCATCACGTACTGCATGACTAACACAAAGTGCAGGCAGGTCTGGTCTTTTGACCCAGTGCATGCAGTTGATCATTAGTGGACCGTTCAAACCGTTGAGACGCCTTACACGATGCTTTGCTGAGTTGTGTTCAGTTCTGATCTCTGCGATGAGACTGTCGCTGCATCAGGCAGGCCCCTTGACGAGGCAGAGGCAGGCCACGCTCGTTTCTTGTTACGTGGCCACCCCTCATGTTCGTAGATCGCAACGTGTCACCAGCAACAATCCAGAACATCGGACTCGACATGTGGCCAGGGTGATTGATCAGTCCAAAAGCAGCGCAGAAGCTTTCATTGAGTCTGTTAGGGAGGATTTGGAGAAGGAGCGCCTCGAGGTGGAGGAGAGCGTTGTAGCAACCGACATCAACGAGTTGCAGCAGCAAGTAGATGGCTTGGAGCAGCAGGTGCGCACCGTTCGAGCTGCATGGCATGCTGCTGCCTCTATTGATCGTTGCTTGTCATTGTCTAGATAGATCGGATAGTGCATATGCAGGCAATGGGGCTAGTTGATGGATTTGCGGGGTGAGGGCATCTGAACCACTCACAGCAGCGGGGTCCAACTACGTATAGCTAGCAAGCAGCAGCTCTTCCCTGTGCACATAGTAGTCCGTACGCTCTCTTTATGGTAACAGTATCCTACAAGAGCGGCAGGATGGCGACCTAGGGCACCATGCCACCATTTTCGGTCGGCCCAGGGGGTGACCCCCCCCCCCCCCCCCCCCCCCCGTGTGACAAGGGACCTGCAGCTGCTACGCGCCAAGGGGACAGCAGTGCCCCAGCAGCCAAGCAGTGCAGCCAAACGGTGCATTTCCCTTCATACTTTCCTTCTTCGCTACACTGCACACAGCATGCGTGTTGCCCAGCGTCAGCTGCAAAGCTGAATCGCTATTATCTGGTGCAGATGTGACCGTGCTCCCACGTCACCACGCCACCAGGTGGTAGGGGAACCAGCTCAGCAGTTGGCAGACCATCCTGGGAGCATTGCATACATGATGTAAAGCCTGCAGAATGCACTTGGTAGCGCATCGCCCTCCCCCCCATACCCCCCCCCCCCCCCACACACACACCAAGCCACCGAGCAGTGGCAGGTTCAATTCAGCAGTCGGTTGGGCGTCATTTTGCAGCTGTTGCCCTTGCTGCAGTGTGCAGCGTACAAGCTGATGAGCCCGGCTGCGTGCCTGCCAGGCTGTGCAGCATATATGCTGCACAGCCTGTCAGCCGCGCAGCCGGGCCCATCACCACCACCTGAGTACTGTTTTGTTGCCAATCGTGCATCAAACAGCATCAGGAGAAGTGACCAGCCCAGCCCAGCAGCTGATCGACCATGCAAGCATTTGGGGCTTGAGGTTTGACATGTCTCATCTGTGATGTTGTACAGCAGATGGAATGATGGCACAAGGCAGATGGATGCACACGGAAGCCTGCACGCAGCTTGGGCCATGTGTTTCCTGCCACACACAACACCACAGCAGCTGCATGCACCAACTTGGTTGAATCAACCAACGTTGAGCATATGCGACTGCATTCATCACTTTGCAGTCAAGTCTTGCTGCTGCCTTGGGCCAGCCTGAAGGCTTGCAGCCTGCATTGTGCAACAACACCCAGCGGGTGTTGTACATCTTTGCCACATTTGCAAGTGTGGTACAGATGTACATCATCGGCTGGGTGTTGTGACACATGTCACACACCATTGCAAGCCATACTGCTGGCAGCCTTCCTCGTGCCTTCACATGGCTGTCGCCTCATTGAGTTTGAAATATGTGCCACTGCATTTTTTCTCACAACTGACTGAGCGGCATTGCTCACTCAGCACTCAAATGGTCCTGCATCCGGTATAGCCATGGCGGCTTGCAGCCTGCATTGTGGCCTTGCATTGTGTGTGGTATCTGTACAAGTACATGCTGGGTGTTGTGACACATGCTACACAGCAGTGCAAGCCATACTGCCGGCAGCCTTGCTCGTGCCTTTCCATGGCTTTCCCCTCAAGATGGGTGCCACTGCACTTCTGACATTGCTCACTGAGCATGTCAATGGTCCTGCATTGGGCATAGCCATGGCGGCTTGCAGCCTGCGTAGTGGTCTTGCATTGCGCGTGTCATAGCCGCAGTGCTGCTATGACACACGCCAGTGCTAGCTGTACTGCTGGTGGCGGCTGCTGCTGCTGCTGCTGCTGCTGCTGCTGCTGCTGCTGCTGCTGCCATGCATGCATATTGTGATGAGTCAGCACTGTGGTGCATAGTGGCATACCTGATGTGCATTTGCACAATGCACCCATTGTGTGATACTTTCAAGCCTCTGATCATATTGCAGCATTGCAGCGGGGGTGGGGCGGGGGCGGGGGGGGGGGGGGGGGGGGGGGTTCACCAAACCCAATGCACATGCAATGCAGGCCAGTGGGATGTGAGGTTAGTTGGGTGGGCTGTGGAGTGAGGTTGTAGGCAAATCCCTCCTTGTGTAATTCACCAGGTAACGTCCAACGACTTGCTGCCCAGCCCACCCTACATCTTCATGTCGCTGCACCTGGCCCACCCCCCATCATCACTAGCTCACAGCGTGGTGTATATATGGGCAGTGTCCAGCATTTTTTGGGTCCAAGGTTGACTGTATTGCTTGCTATGCTACTTCACACCCACACATGCAGTGCATTGCTGCCTTGGGGTACAGGGGGACCCCCATGCACACAATGCATCCTTACTGTTCAACACACAACCCTGGTCATGCGGGAACAGAGGCATGTGGACAGAAGGTTTGGGAGGGGGAGCAGGTTCTGCACCAGGCACTGTGCACAGCTCCTGTTGCACAACCTAACGCCCAGCCCTGCACCTTTTCTGCCTGCCCCTGGCCTTTTGGGTGCAGCAGCACAGAAGGTATAAATAGCGTGCCAAGTTGCATCGCAATGTCCTGACTGTGCAGGGCTGAGCCCCCCCCCCCCCCCCCCCCAATGTCCTGACTGTGCAGGGCTGAGCCCCCCCCCCCCCCCCCCCCCCCCCCCCCCCCCCCCCCCCCGGGCGGGAGTGGTCAGTGTCATTTTGTCCTGCAATTCACATTGGATTGGATTCCGTTTCAGCTTGCATCCCTTTCTCTTGTACGCGACACCCAGGCACATGCATCTTTAACCCTGTACCTGCCACGGTCCCGAATTCGGGACCAAGCCAAAAATGCCTTTCTGGCTCTAGCTACGCCTGCAGCAAGCTGCAGCAAGGGACCTTGGGTGTGTAGAACCTCTATGGCAGGGCCTACTCTGGGGTGGGCCCGCTGGTCCCAAAGCTTCTCTCTACGTGTGATAGGGGTGTGACAGCTTGCCAGGGACTCTGGAAAGGCATTGCCTGGCAGTCTGGAGCTGCTTGAAGTACAGCCTGGCTGCACTGTAAGTGTTCCTTATAGTGACTTGGACCTTCCAGGTTGCGCGTACAGGAAGCTGTGCGGGTAAAACGATTGCAATAGACAAGAAGGAGCCCGGGAACCCCCTCGTTGACTTTCCAGGCGCAACCGCTCCGAAAGGCCTCAAACTGACACCCTTGAAACCACAAACGTCATTGCGAGAGTTTTGGATGCTTCGTGCGCTGCTGTAGTATGGCTGGACGGTCTCCTAGAGGTTGCCAGCTACTGCTCCAGTCATAGGGTACGCATTAGGACTGTCAGGCAGGGCTGCAAATCACACCAAACAGCATCTGCAGTCATAGCGAGCTTGTTTGGACACAGTTCAGGCCCTGGGGCGCTAGTGGTCACCACTCTGCCCTGCTGCCTGCAGACTGCGTGTCACAGCACAGAGGGGAACTTGGACAGCCGCTGCAACATTGTATGGTCTTTTCAAACAATCATGTCCTCCTGTGCATAGACTTCCCGGTTGTAGGCTGCCCCTATACGCCCAAATGATGCCCACAGCTGCGATCTTGGGTTGGCAAACATAGACAGGGTTCCCGTTGTAAGCGAGACCGCCAAATTATACTGCATTTATGTCTATAAAATACGTTCTGATTTGATAGGCATCAGTCTCGCGGTGTGGTGCAAGTTGTATGTGAACAGATTTGTGATGTGCTGCTGCTGCACTGCCAGCTGCCCGAGAGCACCGAGTCCTGAAGCTTATGGTATGCAAATAAACCTTTTGGGTGGTAGGTATGACTTTTATGCAGAAGGCAGAACAACTGCTGTCACTCTGTCACTACCACTCCCGCCTGCAGCCTAAAACCCTGGTTTTGGAGATTTAAGGGGTGGCCCGGGGTCTGGAGCAGACCACACTCTGCCACGGGTTGACTTGTGTACTGAACAAAATGCTCCGATAATTGTAGGCCAATGGGGCTCCTGTGGGCAAAGTTATGCAAGTTTGGGCATTTTTGGCCCTTGAATTAATTTGTACTACTGGCAGGTAAAGGGTTAAAAGGTTGCGCAGTGCATTTATTGGACAGCCTGCACCCCGCCCCCTGCAGCACAACAGCCTACCTGAAGCACAAGCACCTGCACATGCGTCGCGTCATGTAGGTCAATTGATTGCTTTGCAGGGCGGGTTGGGGAGCGAGTTGTGGGATTGGCGCTGAGAGTGATCTCACAGCATGATGCCCACCCCTCTCTGCCCAACTGGCCGCCATGTGTCCCATCCCGCTGCACCTGGCCCGTTGATGCCAGCAACTGAGCCCTTGTGTGTGCACACCGCTAATGTCCGCAGTCGCTGCTTGGCAAGTTGTCAGAATTCACAGTGCACCCCCCCCCCTCCCAGATCTCTGATACATACACTCCCGTGCATGCTTGGGGTTGGTTAGGATAAGTACTACCATTTGATGCGTCACCCTCACTGCAATGCTTGATATGGCACTTCCAACAAGATGGCGCCTGCTGCTTGCAATTGCATCTGCACTGACACCCTCACCCTCTGCCCATTGAGCGTAGCCATTGCACCTGCATGCCACAGTCTTTGAAGGTGGCGCTGAAAGGCTTGCAAGGGAAGTGCTTATGGGGGACAGGGTGGCAGGCGGAGTGAGATGCAGGGTATGCGGAGCTCTCACTTTCGACTGTCACCTCCGAAAGCGAGATCAACTCATTGCCCAGCCCTTCCTCCATCCCACCCTACTGCACCTGCCCCCTTGCATCAACAACACTGTGTGGTGGCACTTTGTCTATAGCCAAGGCACAGATTGGTTGTAGATGCTTCACGCATCGATGCTGCCTCAATGTTGGCTATCACCCGATGACAGCGATGCACATGTGGGACCCCACCCCCCCACGCCCCGCGCGCGCCCCAAATGTATGTTCTGTCTGCGCCTCCCCCAAGGGTGGGAGTGGAAGGGGGTGGGGTGGGGTGGTGGTGGTGGAGGGGGGGGAGGGGGTGTAGTACAGCTTGTCTGCATGCTGACGGTTTGCGCAACACACATGCTTGCCAACAGCTTGATACATGGACGCCCCCCAGCAGCCTGCAGCACGCACACTGCACACTGCGGGGGTGCATCTTGGGGAACCGGATCTTTCTGTATCAGCATTTTTGTGTGTGTTGCACAATGCACACTGCGTCCCCGGTCCTGCAAGGTAGGCTGGGGGGGGGGGGAGTTGGTTGTGTCAATCCTGCCGCCAAGCGGTGGACGGCTTGATGACCACAGCCCACTCCCTTGCCCTTCTCACATCTTGACTGGCTGCACGCGCCCCCCTGTTGGCACCAGCATCATTTGCCCTGTACTTACTCTCTTAGTCATGCAGGGCGCCCTTCAGGCATGTGCAGGTGCAGGGCAGTCGGGGAGTGAATTCTTGTTTGAGAACCTGTCCCCACCTCACAGGCATCGAAGTTGTCAGTTACTGACTGGACTACGGTAGTCCCCACCTCACAGACATCAACTCACTGCCCTTCCCTCCCGGCATGCACTACATCAGGCCCCTGTCTGACAGACCCTGCTAATGATCATCATCATTAGCAGGAGCAGGAGCAGCCAGGAGCAGAATCAGCAGCAGAGCAACCAGTACCAACTCAAAGCTGTATCATGGGGGTGCAGAGCACGGTCACATTGCTGATCCCCCCTTTTTTGCTGGGGTTTGTCACAGTCGTGCAGTGCGATTCTGCTTGCATTATGGAGGTTTGCCTAGTGTACATGTTGGCCAAAGGCGGCTATGCCCCCCCCCCCTCACCCCCCCCCCCCCTATCTCTTGCACCATGCCCGCTGCACAAGCACCCCCGGCCTAGTCTTGCAGGGCTGTGTCACACTGGGACATTTGATGCAGGGTGGGCAGGGTAAGGGGTTGTAGGCCATGTCTTCCATGATCGAAGGTGTGGCCGCAACCCACTGCCCAGCCTTCCCTTTACCCCTCTGCCTCAGCCCCACAGGTTGGCCTAGTGAACATGTTGGCCAAAAGCCTATCCCCCCCCCTGCCCCCCCCCCCCCCCCAAATGCATTATGCCCGCTGCACAAGCATCTGTTATTTTACAGGGTTGTGTCACATGTGGCAGTCTGGGTGGGGGAGTGGGTTGTAGTCCTTCTAGAAACGAAGGTGTGGTTGCAACCCTCTGCCCAGCCTCCCCTCCATCCCTGTGCCTCAGACCCATGCCTCGCCCCTCTTCGGCACAGCAGCAGTGGCCCTGCATGGATTCAAACTTCCGTGCTGTGGTGGTGCAGTAGACAAGGCAGTGAGGTCACCCCCTGCAGCACTCAGAACTGAGGAGAGTACCACCCAGCGGTGAAAGTATCCACTTGCAACACCCCCCCCCCCAAAAAAAACAAACTGCACATGCGCTGTTTACACGTGCATCTCAGCTGGGTACGGCAGACCTACTGCTGAGTAGCACCTGTTGGCTACACACAGGGTGGGCAGGGAAGTGAGTATGGACTGTACATGTGGCAGCGTGGGTGGGGGAGTGGGTTGTAGGCCTTGCCTTCGAGAATCGAAGGTGTGGTTCCTACCACCCACTGCCCAGCCCTCCCTGACCCCTCCTAGGCACAGCAGCAGTGGCCCTGCATGGATTCGAAATTTGTGCCGCACAGGTACAGTAAGCAAGGCAGCGAGGTCACCCTCTGCAGGTGTCAGAAGTGCACATGCGATCCTGCACTTCCATCTCAGCTGGGTCGGCCAGACTTACTGCTGAGTAGCACCTGTTGGCTGCGCATGCATGCTGTGCAGTCATCTGCATAGCCTGACAGAGGGAGGAGGTTTTCCTTCCCATAGGCGAACTGGCTCAGCAAGCAGCATAGCCAATGCACATGTACTCTTGATCAGCACTCCTCACATCCAATGGAGTACACATTCAGCATGTGGAGTGTGTGCCTTGTCCAGCAGGGCAGTTGGGCAATGTGGGCAGAGGTGGCAATGTGTGCTCAGTTGATATCCTGGAAGCTCTCAAGTTTTCCAGACCGTCAACAGATCACTCACTCCCTACCCTCCCTTTAGCTCGCCCTTTTTGCTTGGGCACATGCCCTTGGGCCCACACCATGCATTGCTGTGGGTCTTCAGTCTTACGGCTGCTGACCAGTGTTGACAGCAGTGCAGGGCCCTGACATTGCACTGCAGGCGGATGGATCCCTTACATGATGCATGTGGAATGTGACACTTTATGTGAGGGAGGGGGGGGGGGGAGTCCATGTGTCCTGCATGTTGGACACCGCGGGGGGTGGGTGGTGTGTGTGTTGACACAGAGTGTGCATCCAGCCAATCCCTCCACCATCCAAAGTTGTGACAGTCCGAAGTTAGGTACACGTGGTAGTTGTGTGTGTGTGTGGGGGGGGGGGTGCATATGCACCCATCACTGCAGCAGAATCAACAGCAGAATTGAAAATCAGTGACCTACAGTGTTTTTCATCCTGGCCCACGCTGGGCTCAGAGCCCCCCCCCCCCCTCCGTGTGTGGTTGTGTTGGTGCTCTAAGTCACTTGTGTAAGTCACTTAGTCACTTGTGGTGGGACCCCCCCCCCCCCTATGCCAGCTGCAGTTATCACGCAGCGGAGCAGCGTGCAATACAGGGTGGGCTGGGCATCAGTTGTGTCACCCCTCGTGCTGGTAGCATTGTGGTGCCCACACCCACTGCCCAACCTTCCCTGTATCCTCATTCGCTACACCCGCTTGGGTCAGGCCCCTTGCGTAGGCACCAGCATTCAATGTCACTTGCCACCCCAATCTCAGGGAGCTTTGAGCACCGTGACAGGGCTTGCTGGCCCCGGTCCCCCCTCCTCAACACAAGTGCAGCACATGCAGATGCAGTTGTGTACGTTAGGCAGCGAGTAGCATGACAGGTACGGGGAGGGAAAGGGGGTGACTTGAGTAATTTTGACCGTCAATCTGTGCTGCCTGTCAACATCACACACCTCACTGCCCAGCCCTTCCCTGCGACCTCACTTGCTGCACCTTTCTACCTCACACCAGTACAAGAGTCAACAAGATCAATAGTCTACATCATTGTGTTTCACCAGCCCCCCCCTCCCCTCACTAGTAGGTAGCACCACCTCTCGCATGATTCACCGTGGTGCAAGTTGTCAGCATGCGCGGGGCAAAGCATGCCGCACATGGTGGACTTGACAGTCAGTTACTGCAATCGCTCGATAGTTGGGGCAGCAGGGGGGTGGCATGCTCTGCAGGTTGGGAGGGGTATTGAGTCTGGTCAATGCTGCGGACCCCCTGCAACATTGATTTGACTCACTCCCCATCCTGCTCTGCGTTCTTGATTGTCTGCTATCTTTGCACTAGCAGCAGACTTCCAAGCACGTCACCAGAGGGTGACAGCATCACAGCACATAACAATCCAGGCTTAGTGCCGCCCTCCTGGCGGTGTGCAGCACACGCCATGCACATGCGGCTAGCTGTTGCCGTGCAGGGCAGCGGCAGGCAGGCAGGCTGGGAAGGTGTGCGTGTTTGTGGGTAGGTTTCATCGAGACGGCTGTCCGCCCACAACCAACTCGCTAGCCCAATATTTTTCTTGTCCCGCAGCTGCTTCCTTTGCACCAGCAGCTCAGTTTGCCCTTCTGGCAAATAGGTTGGCAGTAATGGGGAAGAAAATGTTACACGCAGACACATTCGCCACACATCAATGGCATTGCCTGCCAGGGTTGAACCGGTTGAAACACTAAGGTGGGGAAAAACCCCGATCCCCGTCAGTGGTTTGCACCACCTACACCAGATAGTAGCCTGATTCAAAGCAAGACAGCAAAGGAGACTTCATTGACATCCTGAGGCAACACGACAACCTTGTACAGAAGTGGGAAGCAAACAGCTAGGATCCAGCATGCAGCAGCACCAAGAAATACCCCTTGTCAGGTCAGATGCCCAAAGTCAGCCCAAGAAGGCGCGCCCGGCGCACTTTCATCTTGTACAGAGTGTATGCCAACGCAGACTGCTCTCCATGTTGAAACACTAATAATGCACTGTTACATGGCCCAGGGTGGTGCCCCCCTCCGCTCTTGCGTGCACATGTCCTGCATGATATGTACCTCCACAGCAATGCATCGGCCATGTCAATTCGCCCGGTGTGCACAGCAATCATGGGTAGAGCATCTCTTGCCGAGCAGGGCAGCTTGTGATACGGTAGTGATGGGAGATGGGTGGTCAGTTGAAGGATGACGAAACAGTTGCACTGTTTCCTACCCACGACAGATCATTTGCTCCCCAAACCTCCCTGAACTTGCCCCGCCACCTAGCTTGCGCACATGCCTTCAGAACGACACCCTGCATTGCTGCAGCCCTTCACCCTCAAGGCAAGTGCAGACCAGTGCTGGCAGCAGTGCAGGGCCCTGACATTGCAGTGCAGGCGGATGCATCACTGACATGATGCATGATGCAGCGCAACAGGTGCTTTCAGGGAGAGCCCCCAGAAAGGGGGGGGGGTGATGTAGTGGCCATGTCCAGCAGTTTGGACCCCCCCCTGTGTGTGTGTGTGTGTGTGTGTGGGTGGGTGGGTGGGTGGGGGGGATGGTGGTGGTGGTGGTGGTGGTGGTGGTGGTGGGGGGGGGCTAAGCATGCATCCACCATATCCTGTCTGGTTGGTACCTGCCCACCTGTGCACAAGCAACAGCAGCAAGGCCACAGCCCGACACTGTGTTCCATCTCTGGCCATGCAGGGCTCAGGGTGGGCTGGGCAGAAGTTGTGTGACCCCTAGTGCTTCGAGCATTGTGGAGCTCGCCTTACTGCCCCACCTTCCCTGCATCCTCATTCACTACATCCGCTTGGGTCAAGGTCCTTGCATAGGCACCAGCATCAATGTCACTTGCCTCGCCGATCTTAGGAGCACCGCGACAGGGCTTGCTGCCCCCCCCCCTCCCTCAACACAAGTGCAGCTCATGCAGATGCGCTTGTGTTCAGAGGCAGCGGGTAGCATGTCAGATACGGGGAGGGTAAGGGGGTGACTTGAGTGATTTTGACCGTCAATCCATGCTGCCTGTCAACATCACACACCTCACTGCCCAACCCTTCCCTGCGACCACTCTTGCTGCTCCTGGCTTCTTCACACCAGGACAAGAGCCGACAACACCATAGTCTACATCATTGTGTTTCACCAGCCCCCCCCCTCCCCTCACTAGTAGGTAGCACCACCTCTAGCATGATTCACCGTGGTGCAAGGTGTCAGCATGCACGGGGCAAAGCATGCCATACAGGGTAGACTGGACAGTCAGTTACTGCAGCGCGATCTCGTGCCTGATCGCTGTGCTAGTAGCCCACTGCCTAGCCCTCTCTGCATCCCTTGGTTCCACTGCACCTTGCCCCTTGCAGCTGCAGTAATGTCTTTTTTTTATGCCATGTCATCATGCCTTGTAAGGTGCACCAGCACTGAGCATCATAACAAGGTTGGAAGCGCACCGTCCCTCCCCTCAATCAGCACAAGAACGTTGATGCAGCTGATGTGACTGCAGGTGATGGCAAGGGGGGAAGGGTAGCAGCAGCAGGACATCCGGGCTGTGGGATGGGCAGCTGGGGTTGTGATACGTGCTGCTGTGGCTACTCTCACAGCTTCATGTCCACAACTCACTGCCCAGCCTGTCTATAGCCATGGTCCATCACACCTGGCCCTTTGCACTATAGCATGTAGGTCATTTGTAGCCGACCATTTCTCCAACATTGTCCTTACCTACATACAACTTACACACACGCAGCTGACTATCCCCCCCCCCACCCCTTCACCCCTCCCCCGTCAATTACTGCCCCCATGTTGCACGGCATGCACCTGCATACACAGTGTGTTGCTATGCGCATGTCGGTTGTTTGCACTTTGCAGCCCAACTCAACCAGCACAGCCTCTGCATACTACATGTACACACTTAAACGACCATTAGCTAGACCAGACTATGATGTATTTGCCCAGCACTATGTAGATCTTGAGAAAGTGGGCATGCAGGGCAGCAGCAGTGCATTCAGGCTGGGAGGGGCAGCCAGTTGTGGTTGTGTGCACCAAACCAGGTTCACGTCCGCAACTCACTGCCCAGCCTTCCCTGACATTGTGCTACTGCATCTTGCCCCTTCAATCAGCCAGACTGCACTTTGTTTGTGAGCTTAGTGGTGCAGTGCAGGTTGTCAAGTTACCCCCACCCCCTACTAGACACAGATGCACATGAGGTCACCTCTTGGACACCTTCCTTACATGCAGCTGCTGGTGTCAAGACTGGGCGGGGCCGTCAGTTGTGGGTCATGGAGTCTGAATCGTCTCAGAGCTCGATATCCACACCTTGCTGCCCAGACCTCAGTTGTACACCCTGTGTCACTGCATCTGGCCCCTTGTGTCGATAGCATCACTTGCGTAGTTCACCATGTTCGATGGTGCTGTTCAGGACGGCGCAGCCCCCCCCCCCCCCCCCCCCGGGCCCGCGCGATAGGCTGCACGGTATGCACCTGGCAGTGACATGCATGTCTTGGTTGAACCCCTGGAGGTTGGTGTTGAACTCATTTGCGACCTGGCCAACACCTCATCCATACACATGCAGCTGAGGTACTGCAACGCCGTAGCAATCAGGGTGGGATTGGTTGTCAGCTGTGTGTTGAAGCAGCCATGGTGCTGGTAGGTTACACATCACATCTGACTGCCCAGCCCATGGTTCATTCTGGCCCACTGCATTGGCTCCTTAGAACGGCCCCTCCTGTGTCAACGCGCATCGGTGTCAGCTGTGCAGAGGGCTTTGCAAGCGCAGGGTGCGTTCGCATCATGTGCTTGAATGTGTGGAAGGTACTGCTTATGCTGCAAACGGCCAGGTGCTGCATTGTGGGCTGCACCCCCCCCCCCCCGTGAGTTCCAGCATGTGCAGCGGCGTCTAGCCACCGGGCATGCTGCAACTCAATGCCCAGCCCTCCCTGGATTGCACTAGTACTACTAGTACACCATCGGATGACCTGTCTTGCTGCACCTGGCCCTTGTGTGCCATCAGGAGTTTCCATGTGCACGCATCTGCTGATATCACACATGACAGTCATATGTGCATGGTTCTGGCAACATTCAGCCCCCCCCTGGGCCTGTATGCGCTGCATTCATCTTGCCCCCCCCCTTATGCCTCCATGCAGCGGTTTTTGTTTGCCAGTGTGTGGCAGAGTCATGGTGGTATGGGCAGTCAGCTGTGGCTCATCAATGTACAGCTATCGCGGCACGTGAGGAGTCACAACTCACTGCCCACCCCACCATGTCTGTCGGCTACTACAGCTCTGTTTGCAACACCACAACACATGCAGAGCTGCCTCTTGCCCCCCCCCTTCCTTCCCTGCCGGTCTTGCTTGCCATGCGTATATGCTGCATGGGTTTGTGTGCACATGCATCTTAGTGCGTTGCAATGCTGTTGAAGGTGGGATCTTACCTTGCACCCTCATCCCTCCATGCGGCGGTTGCGTCATGGAGGGGCGTGCAGGGAGTCAGGGTGGGATGGGCAGTTAGCTGTGCACCCTGCTCTGCCACTTTCGCAACGGTCAGGGCCCACAACTTACTGCCCACATCACCATGCTCAGTTGCCCCTTGCTCCAAAGCCCGAGCGCACGTACAGTCCCCCCCCCTCCGTCCCCCACCCTTGCTTCTTGTGCTGAAAGGTTTCCATGTACGTGCATCTCAGAAGGCCTTGCAATGCTTATGGTTGAAGATTCATTTGCTTCCCCCCCTCCATGCAGCAGTTTTTGTTATGCCGGGGCGTGGCAGGGAGTCAGGATAGGTTGGGCAGTCAGCTGTGGGCCTGTCATGCCGGATTGCGGCAGCGTAGGGCCCACAACTCACTGCCCAGCCCACCCTGCAAGCTCCAGCATTGCTCTTGGCACCTTTCATACAATGGTATTGCCCAAAAATATGTCTGCACCCCCCCCCCCCTCCTTCTCTAAGTTCCGTTGTGTGTCAGTGTCTGATGTGCAGCCAGTGCACCAATGCAATGTCTGGTGGCATCACAGTTTCAGTTCATGTCACCACCACATGCTTGTACCCTCCCCCCCCCCCCTCTCCCCCATTTTGCCCCTTGTTCCTTCTCCTCGAAATCAAACTCCTTTTTGTCATGCATTTCAACTTTCATCTGCTGCATGAGCTGATATTCACCTGTAGACCCCCCTCCCCCGAAACTGTGCATCACGTGCAGGTGTCAGATGTGCAGCGTGAGGTTGACCAGCATGTCAAGGCCATGTTTGGCGGCATCACAGTCACACTGCCTCCACAACAACAGCCACCAACAGCCGCCACCTCTTCCGACCAGCAGCAGCAGCAGCAGCAGCAGGAAGAGGCGTCCAAAACCTTCTCCTTTCCAGACATGGACGATGCTGCATTTACCGCCTTAGGCCGCGACAACCCCCCAGTGTGGATGGCCCTCCTAGAAGCAGCACAGTCAGCAGACAAGGCCAAATGGACGGCGTTTCAGGCCGCTGTTCAGACCCTGAAGTTGAAAAGGCAGCGGTTGTCGGGGCAGTTGGCAGATGCTCGGGCGTTGTTGGAGGTGGCACAGCGGGAAGCAGCAAAGCGGCAGGGACTGGGGCTGGTCGCTGACAAGGCAGATTTGCTGCTGCAGGTAAGACAGGGGGTTTGGAGGTGGGGGCGCAGGCACGATGGGGCTACGCGGTAGGGGGGGGCGCAGAGCGGGCACAGTCAACAGACAAAGCCAATGGATCCCCACTGTTCAGACCCTGAAACTGGAGAGGCAGGGGCTGGTGCAATTGGGTGGAGACGGACGGGGGGGGGTGCTAGAGGTGGCACAACGGGAGGCTGCTAAGTGGCAGGGACTGGGGCTGGTGGCTGACAAGGCAGACCTGCTGCTGGGTATGGGAAGGGGGTAGGGTGTGCGAGTTTGTGCTGTCTCGGAGAGTGGGGATACAACACGTTAGGCGTCAAAGCATCAGCGGGTGCTGGGGCCTTCGGTGAATGTGCTGCTTCGCTGCTGCAGCTCAACGGGATGGGGTGTGTGTGTGTGTGCTGGTCAGCTGTTGCTCATGATTTCGTCGTTGCGTGTCTCCAGCGTTGCAGATCCATAGAGTGCATGCCTGCCTCCATGAGGCGGCCATCATTGGTCATACGTGCAAGATCTGGCTGCTGCTGCTGCTGCTGCTTCTGTTGCTGCTGTTGCCGCTGTTGCTGTTGCAGGGAGCAGGCCCGTCAGTGTCTGGCCCCTTGGCTACGAGCAAGGCTGGTGGTGCAGTACGGCTGGTGCGCATTGTGCTGGTGTGTGGCTTTGAAAGCTTCAATGTTGGTGAGTGAGATTTGTAGGAGCTGTGTTTGGGGTGGGCTGGGGGTGGAGTGATGTGTAGGGGTGTGCATGGTGGGATTGGCACCTGGTCATCCTGGTGTGTGGCTTCAAGCGCCCAATTGTTGGTGAGTGTGATTGTCTTTAGGTGTGCGGCTGACACTGGGGCTGGATGGGGTGAACCGTGGTGCGGGGGGGGGGGGGGGGGATGTAGGTTGGTATGTTGTTTTGCTGTTGGGGCAGGGGTAGGGTGGCGTTTGGAAGGGCACGCTGCCGGCCCTGCTGGTGTGGCCGAGTACCAATGCAAGACATTGAAAGATCTCTGGGTCAGGTCTGATAATATCATCTTGCATGAGATTGTCAAGGCAGATTCTGTCACAGCTGGGACGTACTGAGAGGAAGATTCGTGATGTGTGTGTATGAGGCGGGGGCCGCTGTTGAGCAGCCTGGCTTTCGTTCAGATCTCTGGCTCTGGCAGGGCTCTGTGTTGCATGTGTTTTGTTTGCAGCCCAGATTGGCCTTGCAAGCCAGGTAGGGTCACACTCTGAGGTAGGGCTTGCGGGTCTTAGCGAACGCCCACCTCAGACCTTGGCCTCACCAGGCTTCAAGCAGTGCAGGCTTGCACCAACCACCACAGGGTGCTGTGGAGAGAGGGGTGTGTGTGTGTGTGTGTGTGTGTGTGTGTGGGGGGGGGGGGGGGGGGGGGGGGGGGGGGGGGGCTTAGTGGTGGTTTTTTGGCTCCTGGGGTAGGAGGGAGTAGAGGTGGGAGTGCGGTGTTGAGCGACGGGTGCGGGTCGTACTGGTGTGCGGCTGAAAGAACTGCTTTGTTTGATTTGTGTGTAGGAGGTGCTCAGCAACACGGTGATGTGGTGCTTGGATCAAGTTTTTCTTGGGGGGAAGGGGTTTCATGGGTTGGTGGTGTTGTTGGCAATGCAACTGTTCTGGTGTGAGGCTTGCGCCTGCTTAGTCATAGCGAGAGGGTGTTCCGCAGCTCCGGTTTGGCCCCACAGGCCAAGTAAGCTCAGAGGCTGTGTGTTGATCAGGTGGGTAGCCCTGCCGGATTGCCTCAGAGACTAAGCTCATTAGGCTTGGCGACTTGGCAGGCTGTTTGAGGGTGATTTCTCAAGTGCCAATGGCAAGTCTGGCAACACATTCTTGATGTGTTTGGATCTACGCAGGGGGGTGATGGTGGGTGTGGCCTGGCCGAAATGGTGGTGGAGTGTGTGGAAGGGCGGGGAGGGTGGACATTTTATGGACACTTGCACAGCTTGTGGCATGTGCGTAGTCAGCTATGCCTGGGCTCTGATGGACTGCTTCTGCTGAGCAGGAGCACATGGCCTCATCAGAGATTAGGCTTACCTGGCTTGCAGATCCGACAACACTGTGTGTGTTGGCATTGAGGTTGCATGTGTAGTCAGCATACTACTGTGTGTGGGGTGGGGGGTTGGGGGGTGGGGTTGGGGTGGGGGGGTTGCCACTGGCAATCCTGAGGTGTTGGGATCCACTTAGGGGATGATGGTGGGGGTGGGCCGGCCTGGATGGTGGTGGGTGTGGGTGTGGGTGTGTGCAGAGGAGGGGTGCAGTGCTAGGGTCGCATGTTGCACAGCTTGTGGCGTGTGCATAGCCAGGTAAGCACAGGCTATGAGCGGGCCTTGCTTCTATCCAAGCACATGGCGTACTCAGAGAGTGGGCTCACCTGGCTGGCAGATCCGGCAGGCATGTGTGTGTTTGCGCGCGCGCGCGCGGGGGGGGGGGGGGGGGGGGGGTGGTCACCACTGGCGAGTCTGGTAATGGGACCTGTTGGATTGTGGGATTGCTGGAAGGGGTGGTCCTAGGGTGTGTGGCTAAAGTGCAGCCTGCATTCGCAAGTTGGTTTTGGGCTGCAGTGGACAGTTCACCGCAAAGGGGCGTCGCAGTTATGAAGGAGGGCACATACATGTCAGGTGGCGGGTTTTGTTGCCAACAACAGTTGTTAGTTTGTATCGTGGTATGTTTTGAACAATAGCAGGGGGGTCATGTCCCAGCGGCTGCTGTCCACAGCCCAGTTGGCTCACGCTCTGCAGCACTCGGGTTCCTTGTGTGGACCTAGGGGGCTTCAGAGCCTGCTGGGAATGATTAGTTGGGTGCCGATGGCACGTCTGGCACACCTTTTTGATGTGTTGGGATCTGCTTGGGGTAGGATGGTGGTGGGTTGGGGTGTGAGCAAAAGGGGGGGGGTGCAGTTGCAGGTGTTGCATGGTACACAGTTTGCGGCATGTGCGTAGTCAGGTATGCCCAGGTTCTGATGAGAGCTACGGCCTCTATCTGGGCACATGGCTTCATCAGAGACTAAGTTCACCTGACTTGCAGATTCGACATGCCTGTGTGTGTCGACAGACGGAGTACTTGGATGTGTGTGTGGGGGGGGGGGGGGTGGAGGGATTGTGTACCGCTGACGAGTCTGGTAATGGGACTTTTGGGGGTTTGTGGGGTTGGGGTTTATTGCCAGAAGGGGGAGGTCCAGCGAAGAAGGGGGTTGTGGCTAAAGTGCAGGCTTTGCATTTGCAAGTTGGGTTTGGGCTGTAGTGGACAGTTTCACCGTGAGGGGGGGGAGTACATGTCAGGTGGTAATATTAGCGCGCCGTGACTCACGTCGGACAGTTTTACTCCTCACAATGGATTGTTTCACCAAACATTTGGAGGGTGGCTATGTCCCATTGATTGCTGTTCACAGCCCAGTTTGGCTCATGTTCTGCAGCACTCGGGTCCCATGTGTGGAACCTGGGCGCTGCAGAGCCTGAGCTTACCAGGCTAGACAGCACGTGTGTTGGTCCTGTGCACAATCGAAGCATGCGTGGGTTCTCAGGTTGCTGCTCAGGCTTGCAGCCTGGGTTGGTGCGGTGCTAAGGATCCACGTCGCAAAGACCGCAATGTGGCGGTGCTGTGCAGTCTGCGTCTGTCAGGGTGTGTTGGCATAGAGCTTGTGTTGTTGGGAGATGCCCTTTGATGGGAAAGGGAATTGTTCGACATATTGTCAGACTTCAGTCCACCACACACAGGCTTGATGCCATCAGCAGTCTGCTTGACACACAATCAAACATTCTCTGGGAGGCATGTCGGTGGTGGTGGTGGGGTGGCATGTTGGTGGTGGTTACCGCAGTCAACAATATCCGCAAGGGATTGTTTTGGTGGGGGCGGTTCTGGCCAGGGTTTGCTGTACACAGCCCAGTTGGCTCATGCTCTGCAGCATTCTGGTCCCATGTGTGGAACCTGGGGACTGCAGAGCCTGAGCTCACCAGGCTGAAAGCATGGTGGCCGACACCGTGTTAGTTGGGACTGAAAACCACCCTGTGCGGGCTTGATGGTTCCATCTGACGTATCAGCACACCCTCCCATCAAACCCCTGTTCCGGGCCCCTGATAACATGTCGTGATAGTGTCCTCAGCACTTGACTAATGTAGTTAACTTCACCCTACTTTGCTGCTTGGCCTGCCGTGCCATGTTTTTTTTGCTGTGTGCAGCGCTGTACAATGCTGCTGCACGCAAGCTGTCGCAGCTAGCGCCCCACATTCAGCTGAGGGTGTTCAGCGACAGGGACATCAACTCACGCAAGGTGAGTTCCTTGAATCTGGGGGAGGGGAGCACATGCACAGAATGATAGCACATTGCCTACTAGTATTAGATCGGAAACCTTAAGGTTGAGAGCTTTATACGTTGCAAAGTTCACACCCCCACACATGACAGCCAAAAACGAGTCTACATTCCGTTCCCAAAAGTGCCGCACCACGCGGGCTGCGCGGTAACGAATGCATCGATGATGCGGATTGTGATGGTGTTCGGTAGAAAGGTGCGAACTGCTTGTGCTGCGAGAGCATATGTGCAGGCAGTCCATGCTGAGGGCAATGCAAAATCGGCGAGTGTCAAAACATGCAGGCATATTTGTCGTTGATGACTGCATCACGTCTGTTCCGCCAGAGGGCCTGTGTGAAGACCCTTTAAACCCATATACATGCACCATCTCCTTGCACGATAGCCAACGCGAGAGAACAGCAAGCGACAACCCTTCAAAGCTTAAGCATGTACCCGTAAGAAGATGTTTTGGGCTAGCGCTTGCACTACAGCAGCAGTCACGAAGTTGCCCGTAGGTCAGACTCGTTCACCCGTCTGCGTTAGCATTCTCCCTACACAGGCGGTGGGGGGGGGGGGGGGGGTTCGGATGCTTGATCCGTGTGTGCACATTTCGAGACTGTCTGAGACAAGTAACTTTTCCTCATTCGCAATATCTGCCGTCCACCTGCATGTCTGCTTTTGGTCTCCGTCACTTCATCACCCCCCCCCCTCGCAATCGTAGGGAGAAGTTGCAGTTGCGCTCGCCGGCGCGGACTGCTTCTTCGGCAACCTGCTGTTGACTACGACACTGTGGAGTGGCTGAGGGCACAGCCATTGCCAATGCGTCAGACACCGTTTCTTGGTTCTCTCTTTTCATCCATTCAACAACGCATGCAAGCTTGATCTGCTGCCCCGTCCACACACCTTCCTCTGGTCTCCTTCCCTGCCCCCCCCCCCCCGCCTGTGTAGGGAGAGGTTGCTGCCGCGCTCGCTGGCGCAGACTGCTTCTTCGGCAGCCTGCTATTTGACTACGACACCGTGGAGTGGCTGAGGGCTCAGCTGTCCAATGTGCCTACGGTGCTGGTGTTTGAGAGCGCCCTGGAGCTCATGGGGATGACTCACATCGGCAGCTTCACTATGGACCCATCAGGTGAGCTGTGCTGGTATCACTCTACTCTATGGGAAGTACCCTCCCCCCTTGCCGCCCTTTTCCAGACTGTCTGGTGCCTGAGGCACGTCGTCCCCCCCCCCCAAACCCTTTGAGGCTGTCACTTCACTACTAGTGAAGTACCCCTCCCCCTCCTTTCTGCCTAGAGGCAGGACCCTGGGCCTTCCCTTGCTGTTGGGAATATCCTTGTTTTGGAATCACGCTCGACCAGCAGCACCCCCCCCCCCGCGCTCTTCTCACACACAGGCAAGAGCAATTCTGCTGTCATTACCAACACAGGTCTGTCTATTCTATGTGGTTGATGCGTGCTCTCCCCCCCCCCCCCCAAAACACACAACTGGCACAATTCTTAGGAGTTTACACACAGAACAGACCAAGGTCGTGCCTGTGCTGTTTGCCAGCCCTCACCCCCAATATGCTCATCCATTTTCAGCCGCACAGACTACCTCATCTCATCCCCCCCCCATTGTCACCCCCAGGCAAGACCAAGGGTCCTCCCCTGCTGTAAAGAAGGTGCTGTCAATGTTTGGCAGTGGGCGTGAGGAGGACAGGATGACAGGCTACCTATCATTCCTCAAGATTGGACCACAACTGCTCAAGTTCATACCAGGTGAGTGTTAGTGGCGGCTGTAGCAGGGACCAACTCGCTGTATAGAGGGTGGTGTTTGGGTTGTTTGGCATTGATGTTGATGTCAAAACACTCACAAACAGATTAGGCGACACATCCAGCAACTCAGTATGTGTGTGCTTATGCCTGCTGCTGCTGCTGCTGCTGTAGGCCAGAAGGCGCGTGACCGCGCAACTGGCTGACAGTGTATGGCTACTGGAACCAGGTAAGGGAGGGCCTGAGCGGTACAGCATGTGTGGGAGTTGTGTAGAAAGGGGGGGGGTCAGAGCAATGATGGCTTCCACCACCCCACCCGATCTTGACGCTGATACCCCGTCATCTGGTTGTTTGACCAGCCTTGTGTGTTCTCTGCTGTTTCATGTTTATGTTCCTTTCTACCTGCACCCTCCCCCCCCCTCGCTAAGATGCATCTTTCGCCTGCTGACTGCAGTTCACGTCGGCTTGTCGTGCCGAGCTGATTGTTGCGTGCAGGGTGGCATCAACAACTTGGTCAACATGTACCTGTACCTCACAGAAACATGCCAAATGCCATGTTGCCCTTTGCGCTGGCTTCCACCCACTTTGACCTCAAGTCACAATACATCTTATGTCGTCTTACTCGTTTCCCTGCAGGGTGGCATCAACAATGTGGTGAACATGTTCCTGTACCTCACAGAAACGTCACTGCAGCCTGTGGGTCTGGCCCCACGCCACCACCACAGGAGACACCCCAGACCGGCTGCCTGCACCCAACAAGCCGGGACTACTTCGCAGGACCTGCAGAGTACATGGCCTGGTGGGTACTGCAGCACTGGATGCCCAATGCCATTGGCTACTGTTTGTGTGTGAGAAGGAGCCTTGCAGCCATCCTGGGTGTTGTTTTCCGTAAACCATATCCTCATTGTGATGTGACTGCATGGGACGATCATACACCTTGCATGACAGTGCTGCCATCAGGCCTTGGAACAATTACACATTGTCATCGCTACCCAGTCCTGGTCAGTATGTCTCCAGTCCTGGTTATGACCTGCAGAGTACATGGCCTGGTGGGTACTGCAGCACGGGGTGTCAATGCCATGTGCTGCTGTTTGTTTCCTTCGAGAAGGAGCTGCACTGCATCTGATGCAGTCTTTTCCTGGGTGCTGTTTGTGCGGCCATGTGCACATTGTGTTGTGACTCTGTGTGGTCATCATTCACAATGCGTGGCAGTGTTGCCATAGTGCCCTGAAAGGTACAAATTGTAAGGTGGTTCAGCATGTACACTGTACAAGGTCAGTAGTTTGGTCAGTATGCACTGGTCGGCTGCTCAATGTTATGCTGCTGCTGCTGCTGCTGCTGCTGCACCACCACCCTTGCAGGTACCGCCAGGAGGGCCCCCTGCGTGGCACTGATGCCCCCATTGTGGGGTGTGCTGTTGTACCGCAAGCACGTCATAACGGACCAGCCCTACATCCCACAGCCATTAGTCAGATGGAGGCGGAGGGGCTCATTCCCGTGCCTGTGGTTTATCAACGGTGTGTGAGGCGCACACTGTTGGAGGGACCAGCTGACAACGCGCAATGAACAGGTGTGTGCGGCAAAATGGGTTGCTGTGTCTGTGTGCGTGTGGTGTGTGTGTGGGGGGGGGGGGGGGTCATGTGTGCCTTGCCATGCATGTGTGCATGCGTTGCGTGGTAGTAATGGTGGATGCGCGGGGGGGGGGGGGGAGATCAGCCCTACATCCCACAGCTCACAAGTCAGATGGAAGCAGAGGGGTTGATACCAGTGCCTGTGT
>VIIQ02000396.1:0-32927 GCA_007449985.2 Desmodesmus armatus
CCCCCCCCCCCCCCCCCCCCCCCCCCCCGGGAAAAGGGGTACCTGCATGACAGCTAACCCCCGCTAACCCCCCGCTAACGGATGCTATTGCTGATGCTGAGCTTCTGCAACTGCTGCTTGCTGCCGCCCCTGCTGCTTCCTGCCCCTGCTGCTGCCCCCCCCCCCCCCCCCCCCCCCCGGGTGCATGTGTGTCACAGGTGAAGAAGGGGTCACTGCATGAGACGAGCCCCATGCTAGATGATGTGAGCAGCGTGCCCAACTGGGGCAAGGTCAACAACGGCATGATAAAGATGTATCAGGTTGAGGTGTTAAGCAAGTTCCCCATCATGCAGCACTTCTTGTTTGGGACGCTACTGCCGTTTGAACGTAACAAGGCTTGACAACTTGAGAGTGTGACATGCCGCATATGTTTCTGCCAGCCAGACACCCTGCAGCATCTCTCATGTACTTGGTTATGGACATGGACGCAGTCTTTCATGAAATCAACTCTGACAGAACCCTCATAAAGAAGGCAGTCAAGATGTACTAAGTTGAGGTGCTCAGCAAGTTCCCCATCATGCAGCACTTCCTGTTTGGGACGCTGCTGCCGTTTGAACGTAACAAGGCTTGACACCTTCAGAGGGTCCTGTGCAGACTTCAGTCCCTGCTGTTGCATTTTTCACAGTGACTCATGCAAATTCAATGAATCAGTTTCAGATATTCTGAACCACTCAATTTCGTAGACACTGGATTACTCAGCAGCACAGATTCTGAAGGCATTGTAGGGGAAACATGATTTAGGATGGATTTTACCCAGCAAGTTCCTCATCATGCAGCATTTTTCTTGGACACTGGTTAGTCCGGACTCCAATGTGAGCTTTGAATGTATCTCCTAGATTGCCTGGCAGAAAGCACCTGAGGAGTTCTGGAAAGTAGCTTGGGTCGTGTAAACTCTGGGATACGAGAGTATGGCAGGGTGCACACGCAATCACAGAGACATCAAACCTGTAGATCACTTGCCATAACTGTCAGATGTATTTGTTACAGGCAGTGGCCCATACTAAAAAAAATGAACTCGCTTTGATGGGCCGTCAGTGACCAACTGTCCAGCACAACCAGTAGAATGCGGCGGCCACACTCACAGCAGGTGCGCTGGCACAACAGCTAGCAGTAGCTGCGACATGCGACCTGCAACCAGCCCATAACTGCAAAAAGCAACTCAGCAGGCGCATCATGAGCTGATACACCATCCACCGTACACACAAAACACCGAGCCAGTGGGTCAGTGTGTCAGTGACAACATCTCAGCAAAAGGCTGATTCAGCGCTTACATTCCTAGTATGTGCTGTCTAACCTGCTCGGCGCGCAGCTTGCTGCTGGAACCGCCTGGCGAGCTGCAGGGGCCCCTTCGGGTAGCCCAACAATGCTTCACCCCCTGCACCATCGGTTGTGCTGAACACTGGGTCGGCGATGCAATGTCCTTCAGTCACAAACAGCTGCTGCCTAGCCCCTGCGGCAATCTCGAACACGCTGCGTCTGCCTGCCTGCTTGCCCGCCTGCCACAACTACAAACAGCCATCCGTAAACAACACTCAACACGCAAGCAGCGACTGCTCCTGGTGCAGTGCTACAAAAGCTTGAGGGTATCATCCCCACCCCGGAGTCCCCTTCCCCTTTCCAGCTGTTCACACCACAAACCAGCCCCACCCACCACTGGTGGCACCAGCACAAACACCAGCCAGCCTCCCTACAGCACGGCACAGCACAGGCACCACTCCTGCACACCACTGCTGCCCAGGTACGTATGCGCCCGCATGAGTGACTCACACTTGCAACAGGCGTGTCACACACTGCTGCTGACACACCACAGCCGCTGCCAGAACAGGTTTTGCAGGGAACAATCAGCAACCCGCTTACGCCTCCTCCTCTCCCTCTGCCTCGTCCAGCCACTTGATGAAGCCTCCGGGAGCGGTTAGTCATCCGCGCTGTGTGGATGACTAATTTGCTTACGCCTCCTCCTCTCCCTCCTCCTCCTCTGCCTCGTCCAACCACTTGATGAATGGCTCCATGTCCTTCAGGAACACGTTGCGACCCTTGGGTGGCTGCCTTCTTGTGCCAGTGAATGATGGTGTCCTCGCCGAGAAGGTCTGCGGAAGGGGGTGGGGTAGAGGAGGGGGGGGGGCACGGGGGTTAAGTGAGTCCTAGCAAATGCAATGTGTGTTGCGGCCCTTGGGGTGGCTGCCCTTCTTGTGCCAGTGAGTAATGGTGTCCTCACCAACAATGTCTGTCTGGTGGTAGGGAGAGGGGGGGGGGGGTAGTGCAAAGTAGCACAGGCAGTGTGTGTTGCGGCCCACCATCACACTGTACCATGCATGCCGCTGTGCTCACCCCCTGTGGGGCATTCACATGCTTCCCGGCTGCCAGCAGGGTGCCCTTCTCACAAGCTGAAGTCTGGGTGCTGCCCTCGACCCAACCTCAGGTGGATAAGTTATCCCAGCCTTCTCCAGTATTTGACTGTGCTCGACACCTTCAGTGCCGTGCTGCAGGCTGCACTTGCTGCTGGTTGTGCTTGCTGCTGCTGCTGCTGGTCTCACCTGCGTTGTAGAACAGCTTGACAATGTCCTTGAACAGCTTCAGCAGGCGGTTGTCCTCGTAGCACAGCACCTGAAGCGGCACACACAAAGGGAAGAGGGTCAGCGGCAAGGGTGACTGTCATGCATGCTTCCCAATTCGTTAATGTCCTTGAACAGCTTCAGCAGGCGGTTGTCCTTGTAGCAAAGCACCTACAGCAGTACAGGAGGGGGGCAGTTTCTTGAAGCCATCATAAGATCACATGCCACCAAAACTTGAGGAGGTGGTAAGTAGGGGGGGGGGGTGATGTGATCAGCTTCAGCAGGCGGTTGTGCTTTCAAATGCCGGACACAAAAAGCTTTGGCAACTTCTTGTCTCTCATAGCACACAGTGAGTGGTGTGTGCGTGGGGAGAGGGGGGGGGGGGGGGAGCAGGGGATCCTGATGAGGGACAATATAGTTTGCATGTGGGCAGGTCAGGAGATGAGTGTGTCAGACACGACTGGGGTGTAACCACATGCCTCTTCACGTGTTGCCGCTGGCATTCCCAGCGACATCAACGTGAAGAAGCAGTGCGGCCACCACCCCAGTCATGCCTGACACCAAACGTGCCCGACAGCACCTTGGGCGACACATATGTTGCAGAATGGCATCACGATAACGATGCATTGCTATGCACATGTATTGCTCTTCAACAATGCAACGGAGCAGAGAGCAGGGCGTCACTGGTACCCCACCCCACCAGCAGTGTGACCAGTACCCCCCCCCCCCCCCACACACACACACACCCACACACACATATACACACACACACACACCCACACACACACACACACACACACACACACACACACACACACACACACACACACACACACACACACACACACACACACACACCACACACACACACACACACCACACACACACACACACACACACACACACACCACACACGTTTTTAATGTGCGTTCCCACGCACTCATGCCCACTTCGGAGTTCGGAGATCCTTGGATGGTGAGATGATCGATGCATTGGCTGGATGCACTCCCTGTGTCTACACACACACACACACACACACACACACACACACACACACACACACACACACACACACACACACACACACCTGCTGAACCCCCCCCCCCCCCCGACCACCAACAACCACCACCAGCCCCACCCTGCAGACCCCCCCACACACCTGCAGACACCCACCCCCCACCACCACCACACATAGACACAAACACCTGCAGACGCCCCCCCCCCCCTCCCGGCCCACGCACTTGCGGGTGCCCTGCCCCCCCCCCCCCCCCCCCCCCACACACACACACCACACACACTGGCTGCATGCACTTCCTGTGTCTACACCCCCCCTACCTGCAGTGTGACCAGTACCGTGAGCTCCAGCTTTGCGCTTGTGACAAGTCTCACCAACGAGACTGTGGGGCAACTCGATCCAGCTCGAGCGTGCCCATACCCCCCCCCCCCCGCGCGCCCCCACCCCCACCCCACCCCCACCCACATCTCCCCCCCCCCCCCCCCCCGCACACACATCTGCAGCCCCCCCCCCCCCCCTACCTGCAGTGTGACCAGTACCGTGAGCTCCAGCTTGGCATTGGTGACGAAGGCCTGCAGCACCTTGTGGTACGTCTTCACCTTGGTGATGATCGTCTGCAGCAGCGACAGCAATTCAAGGCACCATGATAACAGTTACAGTCAAGGCACCATGATAACAAAAAGTGATTGGGCACGGTGAAGCCGTGCAACCCACAAGGGAGCCAGAGGTCGTGGGGAATACACACATGCACAATCGGCATAGCTTTACTTTGTGCGACTCTTGGTGGATGGTCTGCAGCATGACAACAGCAACAACCCATGATACCAGGAACACAACACATGCACACACGCACAGTGCTCAGCAAGCATGACGCCCTCAATCAGTTGTTTCCTGCTTGGATAGTATACGCCCCCCCCCCCTCCCCTGACTGAGCTGACTGGCCTAGGGGCGTGGCAGGCCTACGCTGTGCAAGCCCTGTCCCTCAAACCGGAGACCACCTCCGTCCCAAAATCAAGGCACCACCTCTGCCAAGCAAGCGAATTTGCCATATGCACTGTCGAATCGACGAACACGCACCTGCATGATCTGCATCTGGTTCTTGCCGGTCATGTTGATGCTCTTCATGATGCACACCAGCAGCACACGGACAACATCCGTGTCTGGCAGGCCCTGCAGCGACAGCACAGCAGAGCACAACAAAGCACAGCACAACGCAGACGCCGATACTGTCAACACAAAATGATCAGCGCAGACAACACCAGAAAGCATGAATACACGCTGGCACACGTCTGCGCACCAATATACGCAGCAAAGCACGCAACTGCCACGAAAACCCAGCCTGTAAGCAGTCTGCTACCCTGACCATTGAGGCGCAAACAGCACACGCACAGGTCGGCCCACCTCCGGCAGTTGGTACACATATCATAAGCCTGAACACAGCAAACCCACTGCGGACCCCCCCCCCCCCCCACACACACACCTGCTCTGTCTTGCGCTGCTTGATGAAGTTTGTGATCTCTGTGGGGCTGCGTGGGGGGTCCTCAAGCATCATCTTGGACAGACCGTCCTGCACAGCAGATGAACACATCATATGGTTGAGGCACACGTAAGTATGCCCATCGACAAAACACCCAGAAAACAACTGTGAGAGGAAGAGGGGGGGGGGTGTCCTCAAGCATCATCTTGGACAGGCCATACTGCACAGGGCCTGGCAATTGTACATGTGAGATAAGGGGGATATGATGTATGCGCATTGGCAACACACACCGACAATAGAGTGAGTGTGGCGGAGAGGGGGGGGGGTCCTCAAGCATAATCTTGGACAGGCCGTCCTGCAAAGTGCAGCAGGCACATGGCATGATTTGCGAATCCTTCCCTTCCTTTGAAAGCTATGTGAGCTCAAAGCGGCCACATGGTGATGTGAGGGGGGGGGGGTAAGGGAAAGGGATGAGTCCCCTAAATCAACCTTAGCTGACCAGACGGAAAGGCACAAGGGCAGGTGTCACTTAACCTCGGAGGGCCCTACTCGCCTACAATGGTTGTGGGATGTGCCCCAGACACATTGCCTTGCGCCTGTACCGATGAGTTGGATAGGGCACTGCCCCCTCCCCCACCCTCGTTTTCAGGCACACACCACACCCGGCATCTTGCTTGCACCATGTCATGGCCATCCAGTCTGGCCGGCTGCACCTAGCCAAGCCCACACCAGGCATGTTTGAGTGCAGCTGACACAACTGGGAAGCCAAACAGCCGCTTATCAGACTGCTGCACTCTATCAGACGGTTCACCCCAACCCTCCACTTCACGCATATCACACCCGGCCTCTTGCTTTTCACACCCTGTCTTAGCCCTCCATTCTGGACAGCTGCACCCAGCCAAGCCCATTCAGGGCTCGGCACGGCACCAACTGACCAAGCTGGGAAGCCACAAGCCACGGCTGGCAACTGGCTAAGAAGTTGCTGCCCCTGCAACAACCACTGAGCTGAAACAGATACCCCCCCCCCCCCTCGTAGCGCGTACCCATAGCCCCTGCCCCTTGCTTGCAACCCTGTCGTGGCCCTCCGATCTAACAACAGCTGCATCCAGCCAAGCCCAACCAAGACTCAGCAAGGCACAACTGACCAAGCTGGAAGGCCACAAGGCACGCCTGGCAACTAGTTGAAAATTTGCTTCCCCTGCAACAATCACTGAGCTGCAACAGATACCCCCCCTCCCTAGCGCCAACCATAACCCCTGCCCCCTGCGTGCAACCCTGTCATGGCCCTTTAGTCTGGCCAGCTGCATGTGCCCCAGCCGCTTCAAAGCTGTTGGACATGCAGCTGACCAAGCTGGGTGGCCACAACAGAAAGACACCAGACTGCTACTTTCCTGAGGCACATCCCTCGCAGTACCCCCCCCCCCCCCCCGTCCCCCCCCCCCCCCCCCCCCCCCCCCCGTTGCCACCCGACCTCCCCAGCTGCATCCATCATGGGCCTCAGGTGAACAAGACGAGCTGCGAGCTAAACGGCGTAAAACTGAGAATGTCAGAGATGGTGGGACTGCAATTCAACACAGACTAGGCACCAAACAGCACACTCCTGCTGAACGCGCCCTGCATCCCCTCCCCTCTGTCACTAGTTTCTTCTCTTCAGTGCCCTCCCCCCTCTATGAGTGCGCATCCCTCCCCCTCTCAACCCTATTCCCTTGCAGTGCCCCCCCCCCCTCGAAACATGTTGGCCCCAGCCTGCTCAGCTGCAGCCATCCTGAGCCTGGAGTGACAGGAAGCTACAGCTGAACAAAGTGACGGCCGCAAAGCAGGAGGTGCGGGAAGTTGTGAGACTGAAACGGTTGGAAGGCCGGTAACCCCGCTGCTGACAATCACCTGTTATACTGGCCGTCCCCCCCCCCTGCTGTCAATATCCGTCCCCTCTCAGCGCACCCCCCCTTCCATGTATGCGCATGCCCCCCCCCTCTCTTCACCCCATTCCCTTGCAGTCCCCCAGCCTGCTCCGCTGCACCCATCCTGAAATGATGAGCTACAGCTGAACAAAGTGGCGGCCGCTCAGCAGGAGCTCGAGGTGCGGGAAGCTAAAGGACTGAAATGGTTGGAAAGCCAGTGATTCAACTGCTGCCGATGTCTTGCTGTACAGGCCCGGCATGCCCCCCCTCCCCCCCTGCTGTCACATCCAAACCCCCGTGCGTACGCCCCCCTTCCTCTCTCACCCCATTCCTGACGGGTATCCTTGCAGTGACCCCCCCCCCCAGCTCTTGGCCCCCAGCCTGCTCAGTTGCAACCACCCTGTGCCATGATGTTGTACAGCTGAACACACTGTAGGCCAATATGCAGAAAGTGTGAGGGACTGCAGGACCCCAAGCCATTCCCTCTTTAGGAAAAAATAGAAATTCCGATACACCTCCTTTGTATCGTAACGCCATAGGATTCTTCCCATTGGTCTCATATTCTTCGAGGACGGCTCAACAGTAACCACTGCCATGTGCAATCGCGTTGCGGCCTTCAACCCTGCTGAACTGCAATCCGGCCTTGCCTGAAGGGCGATCCCAGGGCTTGCAGATGAAAAAGCTGCGAGGCGACAATGGTAAGCATCACCAGCTCAAGCACTGCAGTCTGCTTCTACTTATGCAAAGGATCCCCTACGGCTTATCTAACATATCTAACCTTGTGCATGACAGTCTACTCCTGGTGCCTGTGTCAGCCTTCAACCCCACCATCCACCCCACCGACCCCACAGTGCACCCCCCCCCCAAAACCACACAGCCCTGCTGTGGCCTGCCAGACTGTCCAGCCAGGCCTGTGAGGCTGTCCGGGACATCCAGATGAAAAGTCTTGGGGGCCACAGTGGTGAGTGTGAGGAGCTCTAAGCACTGCAGTATGCTGCTACTCATGCAGAAGATCCCGGACCCCTTGACAACACACAGCAGACCCTGTGCATGCCCGCCTACTTCAGGTACATGTTTCAGCCTTTACCCCCCCCCCCCCCAACCCCCAACCGAGCCTACAGTGCTGCCCTCGCCCCCCACCCCCCTTCCCACCCACCCATCCACCCAAAACCCACATCCACACACGCACGCAGCCCTGCCAGTGTAGCCTTCCAGACAATCCAGCTGCAGTCCGCCCCGGCCTCACTGACAGGAGTTCAGATTGCAGATAATAAAGCTGGGAGGCCACAATGGTAAGTGTGAGGAGATCAAGCACTGCAGAATGCTGCTACTTTGCCAGAAGAATCCCTAAAGACCAGTCAACATGTTGCTGCTATGCTCCACCGTGCCGACTGCAATGACCACACTTGCTGTGGCTTTCCAGCTTGCTCAGCTGCAGTCAGCCAGGCCTGACAAGCTATGGGGGACAAGCAGACGAGCAAGCTGACAGGCTACAACAGTAAACTGTGAGATGCTGAATGTCTGAACATCACTGTTTGTTCTTGAGTTCTCACAGTGTTTTACAATGCCCAATCTTGTCCATGTGATTCACCCCTAGATGATGCTTTGTCTCTGGGCCCATTGCCTCTACAAGCCACTACCCGGCAGGTCCCTCTCCTGCACCTGCTGTGGCCATCCAGTCTGCTCAGCTACAGCTGGAACTGCACCTGTCAGCCTGCCCAGGCCTGTCAGGCACAACTTCAGGCTCAGCTCAAACAGAATGGACGGCCACAGTCGTCAGCATAAGAAGAGCCAATGTCTACCCCTGCATTCCTTCAGACTGGCTTTTCCTCTCGATGTGCCAACCGCCAAACCTCTGCACCTGCTGTTTGCCCCAGCCTGCTTGCTGACTGCAAACATTCAGAGGAACAAGCTGGCAAGTCACAAAGGTCAGCGCGAGACAAACCACTGCCTGCTTCTACTCTCAAAAACTCCAACTACAGCCTCGAAATGTAGTCACCACGATACTAATCCTGTCCGCATACGAATCGCCTGATGTGCTAGCCTCCACCCCGACCCTGAACCACAACAATCAAAAAAGTGCAGAGCACTGCACCTCCACCCACACACCACAAAGACCCGCTGTGGCCTTCAGCATTTTCAGCTAAAGCCTTCCAAGCAACAGGAGCTTTTGGAAGACTTCAGATGAACTGGCTGGGAGGCTACGACGGTAAACATGTTAAGGTAAAGCACGGCAATCTGTTTCTTCTCTCTCTGAAGTCCCTCCCAGTTCAGTCACCATGGTACTGATCCTGTGCAGGTAAACCATTATGATCGAATGGTGCAGAGCCCCCCCCCCCTTCTTGACACACACACACACACACACACACACACACACACACACACACACACACACACACACACCACACACACACACACACACACACACACACACACACACACACACACACACACACATATACACACACACACACACACACACACACACACACACACACACACACACACACACACACAACACACACACACACACACACACACACACACACACACACACACACACACACCACACCACACACACACACACACACACACACACATACACACACACACCACACACGGACCTGTTGTTGCCTCCAGCACGTTCAGCTGAAGCCTACCCAGGACGAGCACGTCCAGGAAGCAGCATCAGATGCATAATGTAAGAGGCTACAATGGTACGTACAACATACTCAAGCACTGCACCTTTGATGTGACCTCACTAGAAGTGATGTGACCTCCGCAGAACAATCTGGCAAGGGAAAGCAGCAAGACAAGCACTGAGATGGGGAGATTTCGAGAATGCAATCACTGCATCTGCAAATGCATTCTCAAAACTCTCCCCATCATCAGTCCAAGTCATGTGCAGTTAGATCCCCTCCTCCTGCCTGTCGGCCTGAAACCCCCACCCCCCACACAATGACCCCACACTGGACCCCCCCCCACACCCAACGATGCCCCCCCCCCCCCACACACACACACACCCACACCCACACCCACACCCACACATGAACCTGCTGTGGCCTGCCAGGCATGTCGAGCTCAAGTCAGCCCAAAACAGTTGTCGACAGCGGACTTGAGCCAAACAGGCGGGGAGGCTACGATAGTAAGTGTGAGGAGCTCTTGATGTGCAGCCGACTGCTCCTCAAATAGAAACCTCATCGTTCAGGCCCAACAGAATCACCCCTGTGTAAACACCGCCTGCTACACAACCTGGGCTGGCCTGAAAACCCCACGCTGTTGCATTTGCTAGCCTCACACCCCACCCTGCACACAAAAACAAATGAAACAAACGGTGCCCTTCCATTTCAACCATGTAGGGCCGTACAGCCAGTTCAGCTGGGGCCACCCCATGCTTTGAGAGCAGGGAGAAGCTTCCAGCTGAACAGGTAAGGAGGCCACATCAGTAGGGGAACAGTAGGGGGAGTTACCCCGTGTGGCCGACAGACACCCGCTGTCTCGCTGCATCCACCCCCCCCCCCCTCAAAACAAAGAAACCACCCCACCCACCTGCAGCTCTGCCACATGTGTCCCCCCCCCCTCCCTCGTGTGCACAGAGCGCGCCCCAACCCCATCTCTCCACACAACACGCACCCCACTGTCCACCCACCCACCTGCAGCTCTGCCACCTTGCTGTCCAGCCCCTTCCTTTTGTGCAAAACGTGCCCACTCCCTGTCTCTTGGAATACCCCCCCCCCCCCCCCAACCCCCAAAAAAACAAAACTGCGCCACCCACCTGCAGCTCTGCCACCTTGCTGTCCAGCCCCCTTCCTCGTGTGCAAAACGTGCCCACTCCCTGCCTCTCTGCATACACCCCCACCCCCCACCCCCAAAACAAAACTGCGCCACCTACCTGCAGCTCTGCCACCTTGCTGTCCAGCTCCCGCCGTGTGTTCCACTCCACCAGGGGCTGCAGACCAGCCTCACTGCAGGGAAAACACAGATACAACAAGGGTTATAACAAGGGGAGCGTGAATGCCACCTGGTTGCACCTGTTCCTCTTGCCATCATTGACAGTGCAACGGCCAGCAGGGGCTGCAGGTCAGCCTCACAGCAGGATTACAACAAGGGTCACGCACACGGCGAGAGTGTGCACAAACATATGCCACATGTTACTGCACTCCATCCCAACTGTGCAGCAACATGTTGAACGGCATAGTGCACTGGCATCAAACCTCCCCCCTCCTCAATGTGAAACACCTGAAATGCTTGTTGATGCTTCCAGATGCGCTTGCCGGGTGTTATGACGTCCAACCCCCTTCCCCTCCGCCCCTCACCCCCCCCCCCAACCCCGCCGCTGTACCCATTCCCCTCTGCACGCTGTGGGTGGTTGAAAGCATTGTCTGGATGCACTCCCAGTGTTGACACATTCCCACCCGAAGTTTTTATCAAACTCTTCCAGGCTGCGCTTGCCTGGTGGCATGAAGTCCAGCCCTCTCGCCCCTTCCATGCCCCCTCTGCCCCCCCCCCCCCCCCCACCACCACCACCACCACCACTACACCACCTCTGTACCCCCCCCCCTGGGGGTGGCACCCGCTCCCCCCCCCCCCCCCCCACACACACACACACCAACACACTGGCTGGATGCACTCCCTGTGGCGTCACCCACCTGAAGTGTTTGTTGAAGTCCTCCAGGCTGCGCTTGCCTGGTGGCATGAAGTCCAGCAGCCTGTCCACCACACGACCCTTGCTCAGCAGAGTCACCAGGTCATCTAGGTTCTCCTTGGCTAGGTAGGTCTGGGAGAAGCAGCGAACAAAGCAGCAATAATCGTGTGTGAGACTGGGAGGCACAAGCTGTGTGTGTATGGTGTGTGTGTGGGGGGGGGGGGGGGGGGCCTACAGGGAGTGCTCGCGCGTGGGGAGGGGGGGGGAGGGGGGGGGGGGCAGAGCGGCAGTGTGGTACAACTGTGTCACAAGGTCATCAAGGTTCTCCTTGGCAAGGTAGGTCTGGGACAAGCACAAGAAAGGGAGGGGGTGTTGGTCAATTTGTGTGTGATGTGGCGGTGGTGGTGGTGGTGAGGGGGGGGGGGGGGGGGCAGAGAGCGGCAGTGTGATATACCAGTGTCATCAAGTCAGCCAGGTGCTCCTTGGCAAGGTGAGTCTCACGAAAGGGTCGGGGGGGGGGGGGGCGGGGGGGGATTCACTAGTGGGGGGGGTCACCGTGTGTTTGTTGGCCAATGATGTGTGACATGGGCGGGAAGGCGGCAAGAGAGGGGCAGTATGGACTCAGCAGCGCCACCAGGTCATTAAGGAATTCATTGGCAAGCTACGTCTGGGACAGGCACACGAGACACGCAAGGGGGGGGGGAGCATATGTTTGTTGGGTGCGATATGGGGGCAATGGATACGGGTGAGGCGACCCATATATGCAATCAAAGGCAGCAGGAGCACATGAAGCTGGCAGCTGTGCCAGTACAGCACACCGACCTGGAAAAATGTAGTCATGAAGTGCATGACTGAGCCCTTTGCCACCAGCCTGTCACTCTCACTCCACCAATCCCTTTGCCTGGATCTCTGACTGACCACCCGCATTCCTCCTGGCTACTCCCCATCCTGCGCACACTATCATATAAACCCCCCTGCAACCCTTCAACCTCAACAAAATACAGTCACATATGGGCTCATGACTGAGCCCTTGGCCACCAGCCTGTCACTCCCCAACCCCAAAACCCATAGTGTTGGACTTCTGGCCGACCACACACTCAACATGGCTACTCTCCCATCTCCCACCGAATACATTGCCAGGCCCCTAAAACCCATCAAACCCAACAAACATATACACACAAACATATACACACAAGGGGTCAAAACCACTGTACCAGACCCACCTGGAAGAATGTCCTCATAAAGTGCATGACTGAGCCCTTGGCCACCAGCCTGCCAACTGTCACAAGCAGGTAACAAGGTTTCCCACGGGCCCTGCACCTCTCTTATGAGGTCCCCCCACCCCACATGCACACAAAGTGTCAACAAACTCACAATAAACCCCACACACGCACCTGGAAGAATGTAGTCATGAAGTGCATGACTGAGCCCTTGGCCACCAGCCTGTCGTTGAGCAGCGTCTGCAGCACATTCTCAGGCAGGGCACCCAGCTTGTAGCTGAACACCATGGCAGTGGCTGCAGCAGCAGCAGCAGCAGCAGCAGCAGCAGCAGCAGCAGCGGCAGCGGCAGGAAGCAGCAGGAACGGCAGCAAGCAGAACAGATGTCAGACAGTGCATCAACAGGGCCACCGATGCTTCGGCTCGGGACAACCCATCGCTGATATCCAATGGAAATGCACATGCATGCACCGTTTTGTATTGTAGCAGCATCCATACAGCCACATGCAGTTCACCTTGCAGCAGGTTTGCCCGTGCCTTATTTCAGTGAGCCCCCCTCCACCACCACCACCCTCTCACCATCTGCATGCATCACCCCCCCCCCCCCCCGGGTCCAACACCAACCACCGACCCCTGCCCTGCTAAACGACTCCTGAATGCCTGACAATATTGAATGCCTGCTGCTCACCCATGGCGATCTTCTTGCGTCCCTCCTCGTCATAGAACTCCAGGCTGAGGATGAACTTGTTCAGTGTGGCCTCAAGGCCCTTCACAAGGAAGGGGCGACGCCTGAACACAGCAGCAGCAGCAGCAGCAAGGAAGCAGCCAGGTTATGAGGTAGTTGATTTGTGACAGCAGCACTATCAAAATAGTGCAGCCAGCTGCAACGCTCAAAATTCTTCACCAGGAAGGGACGGCGTCTGAACACAGCACGGCACAGCACCGCACAGCACGGCACAGCACAGCAACCAGGGCAAAGACACCATGCACGACAGACATCAGAACGGAGGAAGGCACAACCAAAGGGGACATTGATTGCCACGCCTAGCTGTGTCATCACGACCCTAACCGCATTACCAGGAACGGACAACGACTGACCAAGCCGCAGTGCACAGGCAGGAACACCAAGCAGCACGTCCCGCTATTGCAGGTCACACAGGCTGACAGCAAGGCACCCCCCCTGGGCACCATTGCACACAGCTAATGCACAGCTGTGCTGTGGTGCAATGCAACCCACAAGGTCTGAGAAAACGGTTCCATAAGGGCAGCAGTACTGTACCGCACCTGATGAGTGACTGGAAGACCTTGATGTAGGGCAGGAGAGCCTCAGCGCTGGCCTCAGTGTTGAGCACCTGCAAAGAAGAGGGGGGGGGGGCAGCATCTTGTAACCCAATGCATGCAGAGGGGGGTTGGGCGCACATGTAATTACATTATAACTTCACATGTAAAGTGAGGTCGGGCATGGGCTGCCAGTCGGGCACACGTCGCAAGACTGTGCTGTGAGCGGGAGTGAGGGGTGCCGGTGGATCAGCTACTGTGGCGCTGCAGCAGTCAGCTGCAGCACTGCCGATGTGACCCGTGCCGCAACAGCTACCACAGGGCTGCTGGCGACGTAAAACTGCTCAAGCCCTAAGAAACGTAGGCTGCTGCTGCTACGCCTGCGACTGAATCGGCTGCAAATTGACATTGGACATGCTGCCTGACCGACTGCTTGGAGCACAGAAGGCAGGGCGTATGTTGGCGCCAACTGCAAATCCCGCTCTGTGTGAAGGTGCTGCTGCTGCTACCTACCAGCCTGGCCTCACACTGCAGCTGTGTTGGTTCAGCTACGATTAACAACCACGACATTGTCAAAAGCTGCTGAGTGCGCGATAGCCAGCAAGCTGACTGACATTGGACGACTTTGTGAAGAACTGCTAAGTGCGCAACAGCCAGCAAGTTATTGCAGGCTCTTGTACACTTAGCAACTTTCCACAAAGTCGTCCAATGTCGATCGTAGCTGAACCATATTGCACCACCCAGACTGCGCAGCCAAGTTGGCTGGTAGGTAGCAGCAGCACATGCCACTGCATGCAAGTGCTGCAACTACCCACCAATCTTAACCCTTGGCGCAGCTGCGCAACGGTTTGCTGTGGTGTTGCTGCTTGTGTTGCAGTTTCCCTCGTCTGCCTGCTACTGCACGCCATACCGGAAATAGGCCGTGTGGCTGGACCCACGTGCAGTGCATGCATGCACAGGAACATAGTCTGGTGTATTTGGGGGGGGGGGGCGAGAGCTTGAGTGATGATGCCAGAGTGCTGCCTACCCACGTTGACTGACAAGGGAGTGTGGTGCCTGCACAACAGTCGACACATCCCCACTTTGCACCCCTACTAGGTGATGGGGTGGAAGATGCCTGCCTGCAATATCAACACTCCCTGCTGCATCAGTTCTTTCTCCTGCGGCTGCAACACATGCAGTGCATGCCAGCACAAAACCACCATAGCTGTGCTGGGGTCTACTGTTGCTCACATTGGTGGCTAGCTTCTCCTTCTGCTCGTCTGCCAAGTTGCCGCCTGTGGCCAGCCTCCCGCCAGCAAACAGCACCTCGAACAGCGTGTCAGCATAGCGGCTGAAGTCTAGGTCAGCACTGTCCAGAACCTTGACACCAGCCTCCAAGTCCTTCTCGACTGCAACCTGATCAGAAGCGTCCTGCAGGATGGAATCATGCATGGGCAGGCAAGGGGCATAGGCTGTGCTGAGAGTGCATGGGGTTGATAGTGCTGAGTATATAGATACTGCTTGTGCTGGAGGCATGGGAGTGGGTAACAGCTGCAGTTGAGGGCCCCACCAACCTGGAAGATCTGGACAATAGCAGTTGCGAAGGATCCGGGGTCAGCGGGCACGACAATGTTGCGCTTGCGGGTTTTCACATTGACGCCAGCAAGGGTTGGCTTCTCCTCCTTAGTGCTCATAACAAGGCACGAGTTCTGGGAGAACGGCTGCTGCTCTCTGCTATGTGGGCTCTGCTGTTGGGCGGGGCGATGGAGCAAACAAAAGATCCGATGAAACTGCAGGTAACGTGATGGACAGCTCCTGGCTGCCTCCCAGCTCACTTGATAGCGGTGCACAGAACCACAACTCTGGACCCTGCAGCTGCCCAGGGAGGAGAATGTAGCTTGATCATCCATCCAACAAGATTCAACCTGGAAGATGAATAAAGTTTCCAGGCATTCAGTCGCACTGGTGCTGGCAGTAGTACTCCTTCCCCCACTACTACCACTAACTGCCACCTCAGAAACTGCAGAGGGCACTCCAGCACCAGCAAGCATGATGGGAGAGACCCCCAAAACATTCAACCAGGTCACAGACACGGTTATAACGATGGTTCAGCGGGGCTCCTACATACAGGGC
Source organism: Desmodesmus armatus (assembly GCA_007449985.2). Lineage (NCBI taxonomy): Eukaryota > Viridiplantae > Chlorophyta > Chlorophyceae > Sphaeropleales > Scenedesmaceae > Desmodesmus > Desmodesmus armatus. Next base: position 16,241 of record VIIQ02000396.1, read on the forward strand.
ACCACATGGGCCAAATTCAGTGAGGAGTGGTACTGGGAGGCGCTCATAGCAAAGAAGCCCTTCAGGTCTGTGTATGCAGACGAGGGCTTGCAGCAGCCCTTGATCGACAGCATCACGATCAATCTCAGCCAGACGCCACGTGAGCAGTGTGATAGGGAGGGCATCGTGACAGAGGGGCTGGAGCGGGAGGGGCCTGGGCAGGTAAGCAGTGGTTATCAAGGGGGAGTCACCATTGCCTCGTCTTGCAAGACAGGTGCACTTGTGTGGTGTACTAGTAATCAACCGGCAATGGTTTATATGATGGAGGGCTGCAGGCCAGGCCAGATCTCGCAATGGCAAAAGGGCCACAGTGCTGCCCAGCAGCGGGCGCAGCTCACCACCCTCCCAGCCAAAAGCAGGGCGTGTAGCAGTGCGTGTGGCACCAGCACAGCCTGGCAAAAGCTGTCTGAAACATGTGGATGAACTGAGGTGGATACATGTGCCTGCCCCCCCCCCTCCCCCCCTTCCTCTGTTGCTACCGTGCCAACAGGAGGTGGAGCTTTACGGGCTGCAAGCCAGGCCAGACCTGAATGGCAGAAGGGGCAGAGTGTTGCCCAGCAGCGGGCGCGGCTCACCACCCTCCCAGCCATCGGCAGGGCGTGTAGCAGTGCGTGTGGCACCAACACAGCCCGGCAAAACCCCAGAAGTCGTTTCAGTGAAACGTGCAAACCTCGCACCTGTTGGTGCGTGCGGTGGCCACACCACCCGTGAGTGCAGCAACCCTGAGTGGGGGGCTGAGGGGCAGGAGAACGCACTGCCACGACGGCAGCAGCAGCAGCAGCAGCAGCGCCGTCAGCAGCAGCAGCAGCAGCAGCAGCAGCCCCCGCCCAACCGGCAGCGCATACTCGCCCTGTTGGAAGAAGAGTTCAAACTGTGGAACTTTGGCTCTTATATGACGCCCGCGAGCCTTAGGAACGCAGGGATGAAGGACTCTCTCATACGCTGTGGGCACTGTGAGAAGGATGGTGGGGAGTCGGGCATGCGGTTTATAGCCCTGAAGCGCGGAAGGGAGCTGAGTCACAAGCCGCTGTCGCACTCGTCTGTGCAGCTACGCTGCATAGACTGCTTTGCGGATTTGGCGGCGGCAGTGGGGATGCCTTTGACAGCGGATGGTGCGTATGAGTTTTGCGAGGGGCACATCATGCCACCGATGGAGGTTGCCATGGTGCTGCACGGCATGCCGATGGCGAGCTGGGGCGGGTCTAGTGGCTTTGAGGGGCAGCTGTACTGAGGTGTGCCGTGTCATTTCTAAAGGTTTCTCAGCCCTTGAGCGCAGCAGGGGACCGAGCAGCAGTTGTGGCGGCACACGGCCATTCGGCTGAGTTGCCTTGACTGCTTTGCGGATGTTGCAGCGGTTGTGGCGGTGCTGATGCCCTGGATGGTGCATATGCGGTGTGCAAGGGGGGTGCATCACGCCAATGAAAGGTTGCAATAGGTCTGCACGGCATGCTGATCGATGTGAGAGGCAGCTATTGTTGCCTGCTGAGGGTGTGGTCGGACTTGAAGTGTTCATGTGGATGCGTCATGAACGTTGCCTTGCATGCATGGTGGCAACAGCTGAACTGTTTAGCCCCTCGATGTCTGGAGAACAGGCTGGACAGGCTGTGTCCTGATGGATTCTGCGTGATAGGAAGCGTGAGCCTTTCATGATAGGCACAGGAGTCGACGAGGGGACTGATAGACTAGACTAAACTGGCATAGGCCTTGAGAAGTCTGTCCTGCCTCAACTCAAGCCATACTCTGTAGAGGGAAGCTTCATGGATGGATCATGTACTGTGACTTACAAAAGGAAGCATGACTGACCAAGCCAATCCACTAGGGACGACAAAGGTGACCAGCACCAGACGGCGCCAGCCTTTGATGAGCTTCACAGAGTTGACCCACATAACTGTCACACTCTGTCCCAAGGGTCAACTGACTGACCCACATCATCAACACGCCAGAATGCTCCCAAGATACTCACCAACATGATAACTACTCAACACAGGGGAAGATGCTCTCCCAACAGAGCCTCTCCCAAGCCGCCTTGATCACTACATGCGGCTCCCTCTCACCAAGGCAACGCCCTCGTTGCCTGACGGCAGAACGGAGCCAAGGGGAAGACTCACCAACACAGTAGAGACGTCGGAGGGATGCAGATGAACGGGCGGGTAACACCAAGTGTGTCAGACCACCGACCCGTGACACATGCATTGAACGGCAACGAACAACTGCCCAAACTCACCACAAGGCATAGGCACGTACAAAGGACGCATGGAGCTGTTCGGCACGCACTGGCCTCCAGGTACAGCTATCGAAACCCGCATGAAAGCAAAGGAAAGATGAATGCCTAGCCTTCTGCAAAATACAGTCCACCAACACCTACCACACCTTCGACCAACCAACAGCATCGATATCTGCTCAGCTGTCACAACACGACAAGGACACTTGCTCAGCACCAAGACCTTTGCGCCAACTGACAGCGCAACTGACCTCATCACAGATGGCGTACGCACAAAGATATCGCCACCATGTCCTGACACACTGTCACCGCTGCTGCTGCTTACACGTCAGTGCATAGCAGTCACGCAAGACAGTCATCGTCTTCTCCAGAAATCTGACCACCCAAAAAGGCAGTGAGACTGTTCACAAACAGGCACTGGCCAGAAACCATCAACTGGCAACCTTGCACAAGCACACAACATCTCAGAAGACACACTGGCTTGCACTGCATGTACTACAACCTTTGCAGCCTGCATACCACTCAAGGCTGCAACAAGCCACGAAATTGTCACCATCGTGCAACCTGCAGAAACACACATCCAAAATTCACAGCGCCAGCACACAAATGCCAACAGGGCTGTGCAGTTGCGTAACTCCCTGTCGCAAGAGCGATGCTACTGCTCGTTGATGCCACTCACGCGATCCAGCGACTCGCGCCAGCCAAGCCAAAGTGCGATCGACACACGACAAGTACAACCATCAACCCTGCAAGAATGCTGGGAAAATCGTCAAGTATCCAACACACACAACGTGAAACTCACTGCGCAAAACGCGGATGGCGACACTTGCGTTGCTTAGCGGACAAGCGGCAGGGCGCTAGGCCAACACGCCGCACTGTCACACAAGACGACAAAACGCCGATACAAACCCCTAGTATTTGCAAGAGTGCGACACACTTGCACAGCACAGCCACAAACACAAGCTCGTACACCAGCACCCAAGAACTGCAAAGCACTCAGTAGGAGGCAGATGTCGCTCTGCAGCACACAACTTGACAACCAAACTGAGTGTACCTGTGCTCATGACACACACCAGCAACAAAGCAGAACAAAAACACACACCCAAACTGCTTGCCAACTTTGAACACACCACTGCGCGCACCACGTCAACATGCAAGCTGAGACTGCATAGGGTAGGTCAAACACGCGACAATGCCTCATCGGCAATGCTTGTAAGAGCTCCTTCAAGGCAGATGCCTTTACCAACTGCGTCAACATGCACAACACACCGGCCACCACTTCGAAAGATAGGCTGACATGTGACCACAGCCCAAAGCTGTCAGGACCAGAAAACGACAAGCCATACTACCGTGGAACACATCGGCACTCTAGCCACTGCAACAATCAGCGTCTACACAAGCGTGTGCACAATGCCTGAAGATGCGGCACGCCACTGATGCACATCAGCCAGATAAACTCACAGTGTACACCCGGCCATTGACTGTTGTCCGTCAGGACTACTGCAACACTGAAGCTTCTTGACACACAAGCTAGCATCACGGCTTGCTTCACATGCACAACCACGGAGTACACTTCCACACGGCAGCCAGTCGCAGCCACAAGACTGCCAACCACAGAACTCCTTCCTGTGTCTACACACACGTCATCACACTGCAGGCATGTCAAGTAACCATGCAAAGGGCTTCAACCAAACATGTAGCTGAACTCTGTCCTCTCCACGTTGAGCCTGTCGGGATCGCCACAACAGTAAGCATACACAACTTTGACTACCATGCAGCCGACACAGCCATGCTTGCAGGCGGTGTATTGCTTCTCAGCAAGAGGGCTCCAGCTGTCCACTGACGGCCACAATGCAATGGCACTGACAACCTCACAACCAAAACACCACAAGAATCTGGTCTCTGCATCACACATACAACATCACAATGCTGCCACGGCTTACACTGTACTGGCTTACACTGTGTGCGGCACACCGATGCAGCCTTCATCACACACTGTACTGGCAACATCAGCACACAACAACATCCATGCAACTGGCAACCAGCGCTCTGAACAACTTCCATAGAGCTTCTGCTTCAGAACACGAAACCACTTCATCGGCTGTAACAGAAACACCAAAGACATGCTTACACAACCACCACTCTTGCACCATCAAGACTTGCAGATGCCTCCGTGCCACATACTGGAGTGCACACAAGAACTCGGGGGTCACCCACAAAGTAAGTAGCACTACCACAGCATGAGCAACCTTGTCACATGCTTAGGGCGAAACACCACACAAGCATTGACCTCTGACTCAGTGCAACCACGCAGGTCAGCAGAACAACACACAGACAACCAGGCGGTACCTCCACCACACCGGGATTCAACCAATGCCCGCCGATATAGACCGTAAAGGCGTTGAGGAGGGTGCGTGCACATATTGCAGCCATGACAAGAGAAACACCTGGGGCCAGCAGGTGGGCTTCTCTCACTCACAAAGAGTCATGCGCTGTGTGCCATGAACGGGCCCATGCACTGGAAAGTCTGGTACTTGCTGAACAAAGCACTCCACAATGCAACCCCATAACTTGACACATGCGCCAGCGACTTACGATGGTATGCATGCGAGCCTCATACACCAGGCGCGACCTGATGCTACTGCTGATTGACACACGGCTCTTCAGCTTGCGGGGGACTAGCCTACACCACAACGAGCCACCGCTGGAACACCACAGCACCACCACAAGGACAACTAGGGAGGCAGAACTGTACGTCGCTCACGCAACTCCACCTAGTGTCTTACCCAACATCAGGGACTGTGCATTTCACACCCAGCGCCCTGTGTGCTGTGTTCCTCTCCCATATCAGAGCAAGGCATTCTTCAAAACACACAACTCACACACTGAACACACCAACATCCAAGCATACCAGCAAATGCTGACCACCGTCACAAGGGACACACCACACTGAGCGCCATACTGCTGCTTGCACCAGCGACACAACCGCACAAGCTTTCTGCGCACCGGTAGTGCAGGTCCAGCGCCTCACACTACAGCAACCAAGCAGCACACATCTTGCACAGAACAGAACAGCACAGCACAGCACAACATAGCAAAACACACCACAAGTGAGTCCAAACCACTGCATGTGACGCTGCGCTGCACTCATGTAGCTTGCATGCGCAGCTGCAAAACGCACGAGCCTGCTGCTGTCGTGCTCATAGCACAAACACCCTACCACAGGAACAAGAAGAACAAGGGAGCATGGATCTGACAGCTGACAAACCACTGGCTGACAAGCCCAGTAGCTGCCTTTCAAAACACTGTCAGGGCAGAAGGGCTGAAGCACAAGCCAGGCCAGACATAAGCCTTCAGGCAAGGCAAGGCTCAACAGCAGGTGACACTACAACCTGGGGCAGAACCTGACACAACACACAGACACACAACTGTGTGGCAGGGGGAAACACCTCACTGCTTCATGTGTGCAAGAATACTGCCTACACCCAGGAGGGGAAATGCTCAATCCACACTCATGGAAGGTAGAGGCATGCAGCAAAACCATTCCGACAGCAGCTCACTGTAGCAATCAACATGCTCCTCCAGCACTTGCTTGCTTCCACTGTACCCAGCAACTGCAACTGTGCTTGCTTATACAGCCCCTGGCAGTTACTGTCTTCTCTCCACTGCAGCTCCCAGCACGCGCTGCATTTCGGAAACGCGCTGCTTATAGCACACACAGACGCTTTGTCCTCCTGACTTGTCCCATCGGTCAGTCGAGCATTGCTGTCCTCCAGAAACGGTACTGCTGTCCCACACCAGCAGCTTCGTCGTTTGCCAGCAGGGGAAACTGCCTAGCAAACACCCGTCGTTCGCCCATAGAAGAGCAAACGAATGCCATGTCTCCGCTACCACTGAACTGTTTAGCCCCTCGATGTCTGGAGAACAGGCTGGACAGGCTGTGTCCTGATGGATTCTGCGTGATAGGAAGCGTGAGCCTTTCATGATAGGCACAGGAGTCGACGAGGGGACTGATAGACTAGACTAAACTGGCATAGGCCTTGAGAAGTCTGTCCTGCCTCAACTCAAGCCATACTCTGTAGAGGGAAGCTTCATGGATGGATCATGTACTGTGACTTACAAAAGGAAGCATGACTGACCAAGCCAATCCACTAGGGACGACAAAGGTGACCAGCACCAGACGGCGCCAGCCTTTGATGAGCTTCACAGAGTTGACCCACATAACTGTCACACTCTGTCCCAAGGGTCAACTGACTGACCCACATCATCAACACGCCAGAATGCTCCCAAGATACTCACCAACATGATAACTACTCAACACAGGGGAAGATGCTCTCCCAACAGAGCCTCTCCCAAGCCGCCTTGATCACTACAACAGCTTGCATTGTTTGTGTCTGCTCATGTGTTTCGCGCCTGCCACTCAGTAGGCAAGCACGCTCAGTACTACTTTTGCTCTTTGGCCGGGTGTTGCATACTACTGGCATCGTGCGGCTTTGAAGCAGCCCCCGTGCGTCTTGTGAGGTGCATGTGAATGGGGTGTACTGTGCAACTGTGCTAATCGATCCTGGAATGCATGAAACCTGCAGCAGCGAGCACCCAGGGATGGTCTCAGGACATGAGCTTGTCAGCTGCCTTTCTGTGACAGACAGTTGTGTCACCAGTATCACATTGTCAAGCTGTACTAGGGGTCAGTTGTGTTTATGAAATCTCTGCTCGCTTTGCGGAGTTTCAACTAAGCAGGTGTGGTCCATCTGCATATGCACCTTTGCCCTTGTACCGCATTCGTGCAGTTGGCCTGCTGCTTTCACAGGCACCTGTGGCTCGCATACTTACATGCGTATATGCATGTTACACCTGCAGCTTGCTTTCTTGCTTGCAGTGCCAGTAAGCACATTTTTACATCCCCACATCAAACCCTGCCCTGAGCATTGGCAAAAACGTGTCCCAGATGCGACAGCTTCAGCCTGAGTGTGGCACACTTTTGAACTGTGATACAAACATCCTGCACAACATACCTGATGCAGAGGAATCAAAGCATGCCTTGCAACTGACTGTTGTGCGCTGCACAGTGTGCAACAGTCACCTCAGATGGCACAATGTGATACAGGTGACGCACAGAAGCTCATGCGAAAAGGCACCATGAACCAAGCACAACAAAGGCCAGATTTACCAAGCCAGTGACATGACATGGTACACCCAGACCTCAGCACTCCTGAGGAGCCTCAGCACTAGTCAACTTGAATCTAGTCCATCTGAAATCATCCAATGATTTGTGTCTGAAAACCCCATGGCATTGCCATGTCCCTTGGAGGCACCATCACACCCACATCAGGGCTGCCTCTGTGCAGGTCGCCCAGAAATTTCTGATTGAGTCAAGGAAACATTTCACCTGATCAGCCAAGTTGACATGCTCTCTTTGCTCACAATCACCAGGGGCTCCAGCCTTCATGATCACCCAAGTGGCAATAGGCTACATGGCAGACACCATAGTGATGCGCACTGCCTGTTGCCCAGGTAGTGCAGAGTGTACACTCAGTGATTGGCATCAGGCTTACCAGCCGCCACTGCAGCAGCTGCAGCCAGCGCCTTGCACACGGGCTTGTGCTGCTTCCAGGCAGCACGCTGGCAGCTTTTGGAGCAATACCTCGCTGCCCGGCAGCTGCTGCACTTGCTGCTGTTGCCTAGAACCAGGCTCGCCTCTGAGTGTCCGGAGAAGGATGTGCATGCGGGGTTGTTGCACGCGCAGGGGTTTCCAAAGCTGGTCAGCGCTCGTCCCACTGCCCGCAGCTGCTCCTGCAGCTGGGACGTCATTGCGTCTGGTGACATGGTGCTGTCACTCAGCGAGCTGCACGTTGCGCTGCTGGAGGCTTCAGCATCTGCCAGGCACTGCAGCACACCCACTGTGTCGTATCCCTGTGCCTTGAGCTGTGCTGCATTGCTGCCTGCAGACAGCCATGCCGTGCTGGCCAAAGCAATGGACTGCAGCATCGAAGCTGTTGCAGTGCACTCAGGTGCTGACTTGGCGGTTGTGCTGTGGCTGCTCACCTGCAAGCAACATCGCCCCAGCAGCACCAGTAGGGGGGCGATGCCTGCAGTAACAGATGGCCGTGCCGTGTTGTTGCTGCTGCCACTGGCACCTCTGCAGCTGCTGATGCTGCTAGCAGCAGATGTTGCCTCCGGCAACAGCTGGGCTGCCCTGCCTGTGGCCGCAATACCGGCAGCGCAAATGACCTGCATCACAAGCTGCATCGGGGACCCTTCACGGTCAACATTTGTCTGGTCACATGAGCCACTTGAGTCGACATCTGCAGGTGGTATGACGTGTGTGTTTGGGGTCACACGGCTGTCCTGCAGGGCAATCTTCAGCATGGTGGACAGTAGGCTGCACAACTGTCTGCAAGGCTTGCTGCCAGGCCTACTATGCGCACTGATAGGGTCAACAAGCGATTCAAGTAGGAACTTTGGGGCACCATGCTGTGTCGCGGGCGCCGCATACTGTGTGACTCTGATGCTGTGAGAGACAGTGCGCACATTGAGGCATGTCTGGGACGCCATGCTGGTGTTGCTGCTGCTTGTTCTGCCGCTGCTGGGCCCAGCAGCCTGCATTGCCCTGCAGTGCTGCTCCATGCCCATCTCCATGCGGCAAAGGCTTTCCAGCACGGCACACAGTTGCCCTGCAAGAGCAGCATTATGCTGAGCACCAGCGCGTGGAGGGCTGCCAGCCAGCAGCACCCCGGGGCACCCTGCGCTCCAGGGAAGTACTTCAACATCGCTATGGCCAGCGTGCCGGCAGCGCTGATTGCATTGATCAGCTCAAGCACACTCGGACTTGTGGCCGCGCTGCTGCTGCCAGGAGGTCGTACGTCAGCAGTGCTGGGCCCGCTGTGATCATCACAGTCTGTGCTGACAGCTGTTCCGGAAGCTGTGCTGGGCTGTCGTGCATCTGCACAAACTGCCAAGGCCCATGAGTGCCGCAGGTTTGATACCAGCTGTCCCAAGAGCTGCAGCAGGCCTGCATGCACCTCAGGTACGCCGTGAAATGTAGGCTCGCTGCTGCTGCTGGTTCCTGGCACAGCCTGAGGTCGCATCTGGCCGGTCATCTGATGGTACAAGTTGGCAGGCCCATGCTGCAGGACTGTGTGGTAGCAAGCAAACAGAGAAGTTGCTGTAGTGCACGCCTGCCAGCAGTGCCTGCTGTTGTTGCCACTCGCCACAGGCCTTTCAACCACCCATTGAAGCAGCACACCCGGCAGCAGCATGTGCAGATGCAGCTGCTGCTTCTGCTCCTGCAGCTGCTGCTGTGACAGGGGTGGTGGGCTTCTGGAGACAAGGAATCCCGTGTTGTGGTGGCACATAACAGCCAAGCCAGCTGCTAAGTAGTCAAGGCGCAATTTGATACGATGGCAAGACTGCAGTAGTGGATCCTGTGCAATGCATCCCGTGGCGGCCCAAACCATGGCACTGCTGCTGCAACCGAGGTGCAGCAGCATTGAATCCAAGGGTGCCACCCCGGGCTCCTGATGAGACTGCCGCTGCTGCGGCTGCTGTGCTGGTGGGTCTGCGCTGCAGCTGCTGCCCTGCTGTTCCTGACGGGTTCTGATCTGGAGAATGAGCTGCAGCATTGCCACCAGCAAGGCCATGCACTCCATGTGGTGGCGGGTGAGCACTGTAGCATGCGCCGTCATCGCCTGTGGGGTCATCTGCTCGCTTGCAGGTGCCTGGCCTGCATCAGCGCTGCCAGCAGTTTCGGGATGTGGCATGAGCGCTACCATTACTGCGATTGTGCACTTCATGCCCAGCTGCAAGGAGGTGCTGGCCAAGCGCTGCTGGAAGTCTGAAGGTGGGGTGCTGCCCTGCCCAGAGCTGCAGTCCGACATCTGGCTGCTGTGCTGGTGGTGTTGCAGGACTGCGCTGAGGTACTGCCAGCTGGCCACCACTAGGTGCTCCAGTGGCAGCAGGCAACCTGCGCTGAGCTCGCTGCCTCCTGAGGTCACTGGCAGCAGCTGGTCGACACTCTTTACGAGCTTGTCGATGTTGAGCGCATGCCACTCTGTGAACAGACCAGGCTTTGGCCACATGCGCAGCATGGGCTCAAACCTGGCCTTGTCTGCAGGCTGGACGCTGGCGGGCCACACGCCAGCTACAGCCTGCAGCTGGTGAGCAGCATCTGTGATCAGTGTGGGCAGGTGCTCCAGCAGGCCCGACTGCTGCAGCTGCTTCAGCACGGCTGCTTTGAGGCGGGAAGTGCGGGGAGTCTGTGCAGCTGTCGCTGTGGCACCAACCACTTCATGCATCACCGTGAAGGCTGCGTTGACGGCGCATGCTGCCTTGGCAAAGTGGCGCGTTGCTGCCAGCTGGCTGCACTTCTGCCACAGCTTGAGGGGCACCTGCACAAGATCAATCAAGATGTCAGAGACCATCACCTTGGATGCTGCAAACTTCATCTGCAGGGGCTGATCAGCACACCTTGTACCAGAGCTACTGTGCGGACAACACATGTGCAGCACTTGTGCACCAGTGCTCTCACCTTTTTCTGCACCAGCTGTTCCACAGCATGTTGGCTCCATGTCCCAGCGCCATAGATGCTGACTATATTCATCAACGCAGCCGTATACTTCTGGTGTAATTCTGAGATGTTGTGGTGCGGGGTTGGCTCAGACAGCAGCGATGACAAGGTGCTGATGATCTGTCGGCAGTGCTGCTGTTCGATGTTGATCTTATCACGGCACACGCTGAGGATCCTCCCAACTCGCTGCTGAAGCTAGAACTGCGATGCAAATGCGCTGACGCTGTCAACCTGCTCCCAGAGGGCCGCACATGCAAAGTAGATGCACCAATGGTAACCACAACACATCAACCTCAACCACAGCTCAACTCCACGCCACACGAAGCACCCAAGATCGCACACTCAACAGCACACTCTCCCAGATCGCTTTGGGGCAAGTTGGCTTGCAGGACCGGTTTCGATGGTTGCCAACCATCATCATCAGCTACATTCACTTGCCCTGGGAGAGGCCACACAGCACACAACATAAATACACACAGACACCAAGAATCAACTGCCAACTGACAGAACCACAAAGACACGGCACTGACCAACTGTTGCACAACCAACTGAGGCAAGTCTCGCTTCTCTGAGAGCCTGCGATTCCTAACCATCAAGCTGATATCAAGCGCGCTGCACACCTGTCCTTCCTGGTTGCTAGCACGAGAAACATGCAGAACGAATGACACACAAACCTGAGCTGCCAAACACGCTGCCATACAATCTATAGGCTGCTGGGGAACCACTGCTGCCATACAATCTCAAAGCTGGGTAGCAAACTGTTGCCAGCAGGGCACAACTCGTGCACCCTACCAGGGTACCCTCTGAGAGTCTGCCATACCAACAGTTGCAGACCGCCGAACCAAGAGCTGCTGGGGAACAGGCCTGCTTGGGGACAGGCAAAGTTGCCATACAACACGAAGCTGCTGGGAACGGGCTGACACAGACGAAGACCAACACTACTGCTCCACATGCTGACTATCTCTCTCTCAACTGCGGGCTGTTGGCTGTTGCTGCTGCTGCTGTCGCTGCCACTGATCATACACACGGTAGTACTGAACGCCAGCCCCGATAGGAACGTGCCCCCGGCTGCAACTTCAGACAAGTAAGTTCGATGTTGATCTTATCACGGCACACGCTGAGGATCCTCCCAACTCGCTGCTGAAGCTAGAACTGCGATGCAAATGCGCTGACGCTGTCAACCTGCTCCCAGAGGGCCGCACATGCAAAGTAGATGCACCAATGGTAACCACAACACATCAACCTCAACCACAGCTCAACTCCACGCCACACGAAGCACCCAAGATCGCACACTCAACAGCACACTCTCCCAGATCGCTTTGGGGCAAGTTGGCTTGCAGGACCGGTTTCGATGGTTGCCAACCATCATCATCAGCTACATTCACTTGCCCTGGGAGAGGCCACACAGCACACAACATAAATACACACAGACACCAAGAATCAACTGCCAACTGACAGAACCACAAAGACACGGCACTGACCAACTGTTGCACAACCAACTGAGGCAAGTCTCGCTTCTCTGAGAGCCTGCGATTCCTAACCATCAAGCTGATATCAAGCGCGCTGCACACCTGTCCTTCCTGGTTGCTAGCACGAGAAACATGCAGAACGAATGACACACAAACCTGAGCTGCCAAACACGCTGCCATACAATCTATAGGCTGCTGGGGAACCACTGCTGCCATACAATCTCAAAGCTGGGTAGCAAACTGTTGCCAGCAGGGCACAACTCGTGCACCCTACCAGGGTACCCTCTGAGAGTCTGCCATACCAACAGTTGCGGACCGCCGAACCAAGAGCTGCTGGGGAACAGGCCTGCTTGGGGACAGGCAAAGTTGCCATACAACACGAAGCTGCTGGGAACGGGCTGACACAGACGAAGACCAACACTACTGCTCCACATGCTGACTATCTCTCTCTCAACTGCGGGCTGTTGGCTGTTGCTGCTGCTGCTGTCGCTGCCACTGATCATACACACGGGTAGTACTGAACGCCAGCCCCGATAGGAACGTGCCCCCGGCTGCAACTTCAGACAAGTAAGTTCGATGTTGATCTTATCACGGCACACGCTGAGGATCCTCCCAACTCGCTGCTGAAGCTAGAACTGCGATGCAAATGCGCTGACGCTGTCAACCTGCTCCCAGAGGCCGCACATGCAAAGTAGATGCACCAATGGTAACCACAACACATCAACCTCAACCACAGCTCAACTCCACGCCACACGAAGCACCCAAGATCGCACACTCAACAGCACACTCTCCCAGATCGCTTTGGGGCAAGTTGGCTTGTGCCATGGCTGCCTGCAAGAGGGGTGCGTCAGCAACAGCAAGCAGTGGTGAGAAGCACAGTGCACGAGTGATTTGAAGACAGCTCAGATCGACTGCAAACACTCAAGCAAGCAGCACACCATACAAGCAAGTGGTGCCTTGGCAGCTCAAGCCTTGAAGTCCAAGCTACTGCTGACAGCAGCTGGTCAAGGACGGAGGCCGTAGACCTCTCTGCATACTCACCGTTTTTGAGTGTGGGTTTCAAGATAGCGTTTGGCACATGCAGTTGCGAGCTGAGTAGGGCAGTCGATTACTTAATGATCATCAGCTCATGAGCAGGTTCATCCCTGACGTGACAGCATGTCCAGGCGTTTGGCTCCGACGTGTGACTTTTCTAAACGTGTTGGTTGTCTTGGAGTGTTTGCGGCCACAGCTGTCATCCAGGTTTCAAAGGTTGCTCACACATCACACAAGCAGCTGTTCTCAACAGTAGACAAGGAGGCAGGGGACTACTCAGGGTCCAACTTATGCCCATTTTCCAAACGGCGCTCCTGCGCTACACCCGTCGAACAGGCCGCGGTGGGGGGTTTGATGCTCCTCTGGTTGTGTGTCTGCTGGCAGGCTGGCAAGGCAGGGGGTACACCCCCTTTGTGGGGGTGGTTTCCCGGTTGTGGTGTGTTTGCTGACTGCTGCGCCTGATGGGGATGCAGTGCTGTTGTATAGTGCTGTTTTTGGAGTTGCTTTGATGCCGACGCAGCTACTAGCAGTGGCAGTGCCTTTTTTTGGAGGGGGGAGACCCCCCTCACACTCCCCCCCAGCCGGAGTCGATGACACACATGGTGGCGATTCAGTCGCGGCAATGCCCCACGTATGCACTCTTTCTTGGCATCAGTCAGCATCGTTGATTGTGTATTGTGAGAGCCCGACAGCCAGGTGTTGCCCAACAGTCAGGTGGCTCAGGTGTCTGTTTCGATGACACGATCGTGGTGTCCCTCGTTTGGGTCGAACACAGCAGCAGTGTTCATAGTGGTCCTCGAATGCATCGGTTCCTCCTGAAAAGCCCACATCTCGATGCTCTTGGCTCTCCTCTGCCTTCTGCACGCGGTCCCGACAGACAGGTGGCAACGGTCTGTTGCTTCGCTTGCTGTTCGTTGCCGCCATTCTGCGCCCGCTCACGAACTTTTGTTGCCATTTGCCGCTGAACATGGGGGTTGTTGAGCCTGCGTATGCAGGCTGCAGCAGGTCACACATCCTCTCACAGGAATCACCCATTTCTCATTGGAAAGTCACACATTTTGTTACTCTTCTGGGGCCCCCCAGTCACTCCGAAGGTTCCTGCGGAATCCTTCTCCGAGGATATGTGCTGGCAAATGCTTTGTTCCAGCCAGCTTTTGCGAGTGCAGATGCTGTGACCAAGGGGGGTCCACTCAATGGCACAGGTGCTGGTCCAGGCCCCATCCAGGCAGCTTTTGTGGATCCCATCAGCTTATACCTCGCATTTAATCTGCGTTAGTCCAACCAGAGCCTCTGCTTCATGCAGAAGCAACTAGCGGTGCCGAGGCTTCCATGGTCAGCACATGGCCATCCCAGGCGTCAGCACATGGCCATTTGAGGCCCCTGAGTCCCAATTTAGGGCATTCAAAAGATACAGAGGCTCCAGCCCACAGACATTGTCCGGATCCTGCATGCGAGAGACGCCTCGCAAGCCTATCAGGACAGTCCTAGTGATTGCTTGACGCAGCACAGGTCATCCAACCCCTTGGGGGCTGCTTTCACCCTTTGGATCCGAACAAAGTGCAGCATCAGCAGTGTGGGTGAACGCCAGATGCTGACAAGCCAGAGCACTAGCAGCTCTGCACATATCCTGATCCTGACACCAGTAAACCATCTCAGGGAAGTGGCTTTGTGCTGACCTTTGCTGTTTCAGTGCACAAAGTAGCTGGCTGTCCGTACATGGGCTGCAGCGCCCAACCATATTTAATTGCAGCCCGCAGCAGAGATGTGCTGGGGCCAGCACAGCAGCCCTGCCAGGGCTGTGCTGTGCTGTGCTGTGCTGACTGCATGCAGTCATAGAGCCACGAGAACATGCAATCGACGCAATGCAATGAAGCTGCAGTTTACATACTTTTGGTTTTCAAACACACGCGTAGTATGTGTGAACCACACACAGCCGAAGTTTGAGGGTCCTGCAGCGGCTGTGTGGTGGCCCGCCAGTTGGCGGCCACTTGGATGGCCACAGTGCCACTGCTTGGTGACTAAGAACCATCAGCAAAGCATGTGATACATGCCAGCAAAGGGGGCTGCTGTAGTTGGCTCCCACTGCAACTTGCGCATAGACAGCTAGCCTGTACTGCAGCGCTGCACGACGTAGCCACCCCACCATGCATGCTGAGTTTGCATGCTGACCCATGCCAAGGTAAATACATGAGCCCTCCAGAGCACAACAGCATGTGACAGACGTATAGAAACAGCATGCTTTTGTCTTCATTTGTCATAGCAGGGCATGATCCCGATTGGTAAGCTGTGTGCACTTTTGGCGGCAAGACAGTGGAGGGAACATCTTGGTTGTTGAAACCCAGGACTGAAATTGAGCTCAAACTGTAGTACTTGGAATGGTACGTGGCATGCTATCTTGGTATCTGGCCATACTGGGCAGCATGCACCTCTCTCCAACCCTCAGCAACCTTGGCATGCAACATGAGTGTTGCTGTCCAGCTGCAGGTGAGCGTGAAATGACATTCAGCCAGAGAACAAAGTATTGGGGTGTCAGTGCGCTTTGCTATTGCGCCAAAACAGAGGAGTACGCAGAAGTTGAACAGCCGCGATCGTCGTACATTGTCGTAGTCCGTCCTCCTCAGCCTGAGCACTCAAACATCAGATTATATATATTCTGTCGAGTCATTGATTGCAGATCGTTGCAAAAGTGTACCTCTTGTTTCTCCCATCTCTGCCTCTCGTTGCTTTGCTGTGAGCACTGGCACACTGACACTTGCTGCGTCATTCCACTCAAGCGCTTTCGGTGCAGTTGTTCTTTCGACGCAATCTGCTGTAGCAGCTGGTTCCAGCAGGGCCTGACACGGAGAAAGGAAGGGACCTGGAGAGACAGGATGCAGTAGCAGCAGGCAACAAGTCTGTGTCAGTGTCTGCCTCGCACGTCAGCTACCCGTGCACAGTGTTACAATCCTTCTTTCTACAAGTGCAGGATAGGGTTTGTGTCGATCATATAGCGCAGCACCCTGTCTGAGTCACCACCATGAGCAGAAGCATGGCCAGCCTGTGTGAAGGGCTCACACCCCAGTGCAGACAGCAACCCAGCCCCAGCAGGCGCAAGCAGCAAACAGCAGCAGTGCACACAGGGTCAGTATCATGTTTCTTTTGATAGCAGCTGTACTTGCCACAGCAGCAGCAGCAGAGGAGCGGGGCGTGTTTACATCAGACAGCTTCAAAGCAGACATGACGCTGACACAAGCAGCAAAGAGTCGCAAGGCGGGACCTAACCATACGGTTGGTCCAGTGCCTGCTGGGGTGGCGTGGGACGGTGAGCATCTTGGGTTCCGCGGTGGGGTGGGGTGTTGGTGTGTGTGTGTGTGTGTG
>VIIQ02000397.1:0-29668 GCA_007449985.2 Desmodesmus armatus
CCCCCCCCCCCCCGCACTGCTGCAGTCAACCGTGGCAGCACCACCGCCACAGCACCACACACAAGCGAACCAGCAGCCGGGAACACTGACATGGCCAGCGCATCATCAATGGGTTATGCGACATACTGCAGAGCTAATGTGTCCAACACACTAGCGGTGTGCAGACACTCCCCTCCCACCCAACCCCTCGCCCACCCTCCCCTAGGTACCCATCACACTCACTTTGCGGCTCCTCCTCCCCCCCACTGCTGCAGTCAACCGTGGCAGCACCACCGCCACCAGCACCACACACAACGCGACCAGCAGCGCACCAGCAGCAAGGAAACACTGACATGGCCAGCTGCAGTGTGTGGATGTCCTTGCCTGGCAGGGCTGCCTTACTGGCGCAGCGGATGACGGCCATTGTCAGACCGCAGGCTGCTTTGCCAGCAAGGAAGGCCTGTGATGTCAAGCAAGGGGGCAGCAGCAGCAGCAACAGCAGCAGCAGCAGAGGAAGGCAAGGTGAGCCGGTTTGCTTGCACAAGTATCACAGGCATGGTGAGATAACAGGCAGCCTTGCCTGGTAGGAAGGCCTGAGTGTGGAGGGGGTGAGCAGCAGTAGGGGGTGAGCAGCAGCACCGGCAGCAGTAGGCGTTAGGCAGAGGTAAGTGCAGTTTGCAGCTGCATTGTGTGGATGTCCTTGCCGGGGAGAGCTGCCTTGCTGGCGCAGCGGATGACGGCCATGTTAGGCCACAGGCGGCCTTTCCCGCAAGGAACGCCTGTGTTTGGGGGGGGGGTGAGCAGCAGCAGCAGTAGGCGTCAGGGAGAGGTCAGTAAGGTTTGCAGCTGCAGTGTGTGGATGTCCTTGCCTGGCAGAGCTGCCTTGCTGGCACCACCGGATGACGGCCATGGTCAGGCCACAAGCTGAGAGGCATGTGTTTGGGAAGCAGGGGTGCAGCAGCAGCAACAAAAGACATCCAAGGTTGACCTTGTCAGGCTGACAATGGCCATGGTCAAGTCACAGGCGTGGCCTTGCGGCGAGAAAGCCTAAAGAGCGGGTGGAATGAGCTAGTGCTGTTGCTGCTGCTGCTGCTGCTGCTGGGCTGTGCTGCTGCGGCTGGTGCTGGTGCTGGTGCTGGTGCTGGTGCTGGTGCTGGTGCTGGTGTGGTGCTGGTGCTGGTGCTGGTGCTGGTGCTGCTGCAGAACAAGTGGTGGTGAACAGCAGCAGTATCACCACTGAATTAAAAATTGCAGACGCCGATGCACGATACTGCAGGTAGCTCCCTCCATGCGGCTGCCCTCCAAGTACATCCGCAGTGACACTGCTGAGGAGTTTGTATGCCTGCCATACCCTGTAGCAGGTAATAAATGGCTCGGGACCGCCCACACACACTTGCGATCCAGAGCCCCCCCCCCCCTTTTGCAGGCCGCCCTCCCCAGCCCATACACCCCCAGCCCTACCACCACTCGCCACCCACGTGTGTGTATGCAGGCCCCAGCATTGCCGCCTCTCCATAAATGACTGTGCTGATGAGGGTGTCTGCTGCCACAGCAACTGCTGCTGCCACAGCCCACACTGCCCACCACCACCACCACCACCACCACCACCACCACCACCACCACCACCACCCCGCCCACACCCCACCCACACCAGACCCCCCCCCCCCCACCACACCACCACCACCCCACTCTCACAACACGATACTCACGTGTGTAGGCAGGGCCAGCATTGCCGCCTCTCCGTATATGACTGTGCTGATGATTGCATCTGCTGCCACAGCAACTGCTGCTGCCACAGCCCACAGTGCCCACACTAAACCACCCCACCAACCCCCCACCCCCACCACCACCCTCACCCCCACCCCGCCCACACCCCCCCACACCAGACCCCCCCCCCACCCCCCCACTGCCACCACAAACTACTCAGTGTGTGTAAGCAGGGCCCAGCATAGCCGCCTCCCCGTATTGACAGTGCTGATGATTGCATCTGCTGCCCCGGCAAATGCTGCTGCCACAGCCCACACTGCTCACACTGCCCCACCCCCACCACCACCACCCCGCCCACACATCCACCCACACCAGACCCCCCCCCCCCCCCCCAACCCCACACTCCCGCCACGAATACTCACGTGTGTGTACGCAGGGCCAGCAAAGCCACCTCTCCATAAAGGACTGTGCTGATGATTGCATCTGCTGTGTCCACACACACCCCCTCTACCCCCACCCCCCACCCCCCACCCCACTCCTACCACAGCCACTTACGTGTGTGTATGCAGGCCCCAGCATCGCCGCTTCCCGTAAATGACTGTGATGATGGCGTCTGCTGCCCCAGCAACCGCTGCTGCCACAGCCCACACTGCCATCACACCCTGAAGGCTGCCGGAGCTGCCAACGGAGCCAAGCGGTGACAGAGACTGTCTACCTGCAAACCAAGACGGTGGTTTGCCGCATAGAGGGGGGGGGGGGGGGGCGGATGCGATGGAGGTGCAGTGAGTTGGGGAGTAACTGAGAAGTAGGGGATGTAGGTTTGGAGTGCACACCTCCTGAACAAAGGGGTGAAAGTAGTATCTGGTTCTCAGTTGCAGTCATGCAATGGGGTGTGGTTGTTGCACCCTGGAGGCTGCCGGGCTGCCAGCAGGGGCCAACCGGTGACAGAGACTGCCGACCTGCCCACGGGACAGGGTGGTGGTGGTGTGTATGTGTTGGGGGGGGGGGGAGGGTGGTGTGTATGTGTTTGGGGGGGGGGGGTCAGGGTGGTGTGTCGACAGAGAGACTGCATGCGTGTGTGTGTGTGTGTTTGGGGGGGGGGGGGGGGACGGTGGAGGTGCAGAGGGTGAGGGAGTGAATGAAAAGTAGAGGTGTGGGTTTGGGTTTGGGTTGGGTTGTGGCAAATCAGTAGACAGCGTGCAAATCTGCAATGCAACTGCAGCGTTCGATGAAACAGGCGCCCACTGCAAGTTGTAGAGAAAATGCATGACTCTCTTCATCACTGGTGGTGGTGGTGGCAAAGAACAACAGACACACCAGGGGCCTTACGCTCACCGCCACTAGCACACACCAGACTCCCCTGCCAAACAAAGTGCCTAGTGACCGGTGCCCCGACACCCCCCCCCCTTCAGCTATACGGCATGCTACATAAATCCCCTTAATCGCTTCATCAGGACGAGGGCAACACAGGTACCCCCCCCCCCACACACACACAACAGACAAGTATCAGGTAAAACGTTTCCATTATAACACAACTGTTTATTCTATGTGCGAGTCGGAACACACTTATTCAGCTTGACGTCATGGTTCAAACTATCCTTGTGGGGCTATGGGTGATATGCCTCATAGAACTGCTTGCAGGTGTCTGATTTGTTACATACATGCTAGCTACTCTTGTATCACTTGCTCACCCGCCACACCTGCTCATATGGCACCCTATCACTTGCCCGCCCGCCTCACCCGCTCATATGGCACCCCCCCCCCTTCTCCCTCCCTCCCTCACCAGTGGTGGTGCTCCAATGGCAAACACAAACATGCTGTACCCCGTGAGCATCCTGTGCCGCTTGTTGGGCCACAGCCGGGCCCCTCCAAAGAAGAGGATGCACAGCACCACCAGGTACAGCAGGTTGTAGCAGGTGGACAGCACACGCGATGGGTGAAGGGTCTGTGTGTGGGGGGGGGGGGGGCAGAGGACACACAGAGCAGGTCATTGGTGGAATTTGCTGGGTGGTTGCCCCTTGTCAAGAGCAGATAGTACCTTCCTCAAGTGCAACCCAATGCCCCGTAATGTAAGGGGTCCGTTTTTATCAGCAGAGGCTAGACAGCGGGTAAAGCTTCTTGGGGGGGGGGGGGGGAGGAGGAACAGGATGCACAGCACCACCAGGTACAGCAGGTTGTAGCAGGTGGACAGCACACGCGGACGGGTGGAGGGCCTGGGGGGGGGCACAAGAGACAAAAGAGCAGGGAATCGATTAGGTTGCTGGTTTGTTGCCAAGATCCCTGCCAAGAGCAGACGGGCCGTCCCCTGCAACCAGTGGTTTCATGCGGTTGGCAACATCAATAGCGGCTCGATCACGGTAACTCCACACTGAAGATGGGGTAGGCAGGTGGGGCGAAGGGAGGGACCAAATGTGATAATGCCTGGCAGCTCTGATGGGGCGTTGTCTGCACACCAGCAGCTCGCAATGACTGCTGATACTGTTGGCCCTTTCATGCAGTAAATCAGCCATATCAGTTGCTGCATGACACTGCATCCCCAAAGACTGAACACCCTTCATGCAGTCTACACTCCTCCATATGATCACTCACCCCTGAACGAATTCCTTCTGCCATGCATGGCACAAACGTGCTTCACCACCGCCCCCCCCCCCTCACACCGTATGCGTGTACTATCATGTATCCTTACTGTGGCAACACACCCGCTTCGCCCTCGCACTGCTGCTGACTGCCAGCCATCTCGACATACCATGTTGTCAAGTGTTGTGATAAGCAGTTCCCTCAAGGTGGGGCAGCTGTGTCCTTGCACCCCCCCCCCCCACCCGCCCGCTCCTCCCCACCCGCCCACCCACCGCCCAAGCCCACTCCCTATTTCTCCCCAACCCATATTCAGCAGCCCCTCCACTGCCTCCTTACCGGGTACACTGCCTTCATGTAGTCCATGCACTGCCATATAGAGCAGCAGGCAGCCAGCAGACCCATGCCTAGCAGGAAGTAGCAGCACTGCAGCCGAACATCCTGCAGGATGAATGTGCACAGCAGGACCAGCAGCAGGAACCCACAGCAGTCGTGCACAGCAGCAGCGACAGCACACCAGTTGGACAAACAACATGGAGGAGTATTATGAGTTGGCAAATGATAAGTCTGGGGTGGGGGGGGGGGGGGGGTTGGGGGGGGGGGGGTATGTGGGGGAACAAAGGGCCGCCTGCTGCAGCAGGCCCATGCCCAAGAGGAGTGACGGCCTACAGGGGGCGTTTCACTACTGCTATCAATCAATGAAGTCCAGGTCCATCACTAAGGGTGTCCTGGTGCGCTTGCTTTCCGTTTCGCGAGGAGCACAGCAGCACGGCAGAAACCAGCAGCAGCACACAGCAGCAGCGGTGGTCTGAGGCATGGGCCATGGGACAGCAAGTGACTCTTACCGGTTTCGGTGGTTTGTCCGATCCAGCAACTGAACGCTCCATCTTATCGAGATCCTTCGACCCCGGACAGACGTCACGCCCTGCTGTCATGCTGCTGTGCTGCTGCTGTTCCGGGACTGGGGGTGTAGAAAGTGATGTATGCTCTGTGGCTCTCAATAACGCTTGAACAAAGCACAGTGTAGTGAGTAGCAGTCATATTGAGGATCACTGGCTGGCTGTGCTTGCTGCACGACCCTGGGCCAGCATATGCATGTGCACTGCGGCCAGATCAGTGCTTCCGGAGACTCTAGTCCCTACGGCACGCCTCAGGATAACCGAGATAGCTACTGTAAACAGCGTTGGATATATTGAACTTGAACAGGAAAGGGACGTTGTGAAGCATTCCGATCCCGAATGAGTCATCATGAGCGTGAGGATGCAGTATGAGTGACCCCCTATCTAATCTACGCGCAGGCAATACAGACTGATCGAAACAGCGCGCCAGAGGCTGAAGTCACGTGACAGTGGCTTTGTTGGGGTGCTACTGCTGCCGTAGCGGGGGTCACTCGGCCACCAATGACCAACTGTGACACCCCCCCCCCCCCCCACACACACACACACACTTCTCTTCCCAACTCAAGTTGGAATCTTCAACACTTTCTTTTGATGTCAACATACAAATAGCTCGACAGCAGCATCTTGCATCACTCTACTGGGAGTCTGCCAGGGAGCCCTTGCTCTCCTTGCAGGCCGGTGCCGGGCCATGCTGACAAGGCAGGTTGGCCACTGGCCCGGCCATGCTGGCGGCCAGCGGGCCAGTGAATAGGGCTTTTGCTGTTGATTCTGTCGTCTTTGTTGCCAATTGGGCATGCCTAACACTCCCGGTCAAAGTCAAAGGCTCGTGATGATTTACTTTTGCTGCCCTGGAATGACTGCACGTCACCAATGGCAAGCTGCTGGCAACAAAGGCATGGGTAGCGCTGAGTGCAGGGCGCAAGCTACCCAGACACAGGTGCAATACTGGCAAGTTACATCAGCAACAAATCAGCCAGCCGCCCAACAGGACAGGCTCCTTGCAGCTGTCCCGGCCACTGATGGCACACAAGCAATAAATCCGTGAAAGGCAAACCAGGCTGAGTCGGTAAGCTCAGCCAACCCATCCCGCGAAACAGTCACAACAGCCTGCGCCAAGGGCCTTGGGCGACTAGCTGTCCACACCCCCAGCGCCCCATGTCCTGTTCATTCCCTTCCTGCCAGTTGTCTGGGCCTTCACCAAAGCAACACACGTGGCACATAGGGTGCACAGGAGAGCGCCATACAGGGCACATCTCTTGCACACCGCAGCCGCTGAAGTGACTTCAGCTGTGGTTGCATACACACACGAAGCAGCAACTCCTGAAGATGAACCCAGGCATCACACCTTCCACACACACAACACACCAGCCTCTGTGGTGGCTCAAACAAACACACATACCTCCAACCGCCCAAGTGGCAAAGGCCAGCCGGGCCCGTGAGGATAGCCACTCAGGGCCCGCGCTGCCTGTTGCAAAGGGTCTTCCAATCACAACAATCAAACATCTTCCAGAAGCCAGTTGCAGCCTAACCTTCGAAGATATGCATTCTAGGTAGGCTGCGTCCCCCTCCTTGACCATACAGAGTCTTAGAGTTTGTGGGGCTGGCTTTTGTGACTGTGATCCTCATCCACACATACAATTAAACTGTCAGCACAACGACCTTGCCTAACCTCTGCAATATCACTGCCCCATGCATCTCGAAAGCACTGCCACTGCCGGCAAACTTTCAGGACGACATGGTTGGGTGTACAACCCTTCCCAACCTCTGCAAGCCCGTCACACTGCCCCATGCATCCCAAAAGCGTATGCCACTTTCGGCAAACTTTCAGATCACATGGTTAGGTGGATACCCTCGCTTGGCTGTTCAGGCTGCTGGGGTCCAACAAGCCCATCACACTGCCCCATGCATCTCAAAAGCGTATGCCACTTTTGGCAAACTTTCAGACGGCATGGTTAGGCGGACAGGCTTGCTGGGCTGTTCAGGCTGCTGGGTTCCAGTAGGTCCAGGCTGCACCGACTGCAGACGAGGCCACAAAAGGGAAGGTTGCAGGGATGACGCGTACAGCTGCCTGCACTGCAGGGTTCTGGAGCCTGTAGGTCAGCGCCACCCACGGCACCTGCACAGGAGGAAGACAGCAGTAAGGGTGGTGTCAGCTCAGTAAACAAGAGGGGTGTGAAAGTACATGCAATCCTGTCAATTACCATACAACATGCAGCTGGCATTGACTGAAGTCACTCTGGTATGGCATCAACATTTGTACTCCTGCATGTAATGAGTGGCTGATGCGTCCTTACTGGGCTTTGGCAACTGGATGACACGTGCACATACTCCATACGATCAGATTCTCACAATGCTGGCTCAGCATTCGTGTCAACCCAACACTCACCATCGCTGCGACTGTGCCCAGGAGTCCAACCACCAGCACTCCCTCTTGCTCAGTAGGGGACAGATGGCGGCAACGCTCCTCGTGTGTGTTGGCAGTTTCAGCAGGGGCCGCCTGCAGCAGCTGGATTGCCGCTGCCAGCTCCTGCTCCAGGTGTGGCTGTTGTTGCCCAGTCTGGTTGGCTGGCAGGGCTTCCACCTGAGTGACATTGACGCCACTGCTGCTGGCAACGATGTAGGCAGGCTGTAGGGCTGATGGCATCCTGCCCCAGCTCAAGCTTAGCAGCACAGCATGACTGGGACAGTGAAGGAACTGCTGACCGACAACTGCAGGATGGGCCACTTCAGGAGCGGTAGCATTCCAAGCTGTGACCCCACAGTCGACCTGGCAGTCACTGACTGTGCTGAGGACATTGACAGCTGCTGTGCCTGCACTGCTGAGGGCCTGTCCAGCCAGCACAAACTGCAGAACGGGCACAGGGCAAGTGATGCCTGCAACTGAGAGCACATCAGCAGGAACCAGGCTTGGGCCGATGACACACACACCTGTGCTGTTGACTGCAGGCTGCGCCTGGGGTGCTGCATAGCTGCTGCGGGTGGACGCAGCAGCAACGTGCTGCATGACCGATGCTCTGTCGGCTGTACAGAACACACTGCCGTTGCTGCCAGCACCAGCCACAGAGGAGGCGGCTGTGTTGCTGTACGATGCAGCACAAGACACGAGGGCGCTGCTGCTGCTGCTGCTGCTGCTGCTGCTTGAGAAGCCAAGGGAGCCCACAACCCCACAGGCCACAGACAACAGGACCAGCACGGACACACTGGCGATGAAGGCACTGCTGATGCTGACGGCAGCGTTCCTGCTGTTGCGGCTGCTGCGTGTGCTGACACCCCTGCTGTATGGCTTGCCCTTGGCCCTGGGACTGCTGCTGGCGGCGGCGCCCTTGCTGACCGTCTCGCTGGCTTTCTTCAGGGCCTTCTTCTCATCGCTGCGCTCCTTGCGGCGCTGCTGCCTGTCGGACTTGGCAGTCTTGACTGCAGCCGCCTGCACTGCTGGGACAGGCTCAGGTCCCTGCACTGCCGGCAGGGGCTCGCTGCTGCTGCTGCTGCTGCTGCTGCTGCTGCTGCTGCTGCTGTCCTTCCTGTCAGCGCCTTAAGCTGCGCAAGGCGCCATGGTCTGGCAGGAAAACGTCAGATCAGTCTGACAGCTGAAGGAAACGTGCTTTGGAGCACGGCGCTGGGCAGGTGGGTCGGTCTGAACGCTGCAGGACTTGCTGCCAGCGCCGGCGGCAGTGACAGGTGCACGGGCATCCTTGTCGCTGCTGAGGTCAGCTGTGCTGGTAGATGCTGCCTTAGTGCTGCTGCTGCTGCTCTTCTCATCGGTTGCAGCCGACAGGGCAGCCTGCGTGCACAAGTAGGTAGGCGAGGGGCGGTGCCAATGGCAGGTTGGGCAGGTACAGGAATATTAGTCAGGGCATGCTGTTGTTTTGTGCAATGTTCTGTGCTCAAGAGCCAAGCAGCCAGCGTCTTGAACAGACAATGTTCTGCTTGCAGGAGTTTCGAGAATATACTATGTGACTATTGCACTGTGTTTGAGCTAACGCAATCACCCAAGCAATCCATCATTCTGGCAGGGTATGAGCTGTACTGCAACCCCAGCTTACGCCATCATACCACTCGCCTGCAGAATGAAGCGCTCCCCGTCCATCTGAATGATCCTTCCCCTGAGCTCAGCTGCTTCGTTGTCCTTCACAGCCAGTTGTGCCTCCTGCTGCAGCCCAGCCTCCTGCAGGGCGTCGTTCTGCTCAGCCAGCTGCTGCAGCTGCTCGAGGGTTGAGGCCAGCTCCTGCTGTAGCTCCCGGCTCCTCTGCTGCTCCTCAAGCAGCAACTGCTGCAACTCTGAGACTCTGTGCTGATCCTCACTCTGCTGCTGCATCATCTCCTGCACCCTGTGCTGGTCCGCAATCTGCTGCTGCTGCATCTCCTGGCGCCGTTGCTGCTCCTCCCCCAGCTGCTGCTGCAGGAAAGACACCTCAGCTGCGGCCCTCTCCTCCACTGCAAAATTTTTTGCCGCCGCCTGCTGCTGGGCAGCAAAGGCGCAGCCCTCTGTCACCTCCTGCAGCGCGTGTGCCATCTGCAGGCGGCCCTGCAGAATGATCTCACGGTCCCTGGGCTCCTGCAGGTGCTGTGCCAGGCTGCCGGCCAGCTTCACCAAGTCCTGCTGTGCTGACTTCACCAGGGCTGCAGCAGCAGCAATCTCTGCGTCGGTTGCTGCCTGCTTGCTGCCTGCGGAAGCAAGCTCGCCGCTCAGCACTGCAATGCGCCCCTCAGACTGCTGCAGCTGCTCGGCAAGGGTAGCTGCGCGCTCGACGGCCGCTGCTGTGTCTGCCTGTGCTGCTCCTGCCCTGCTGTTGGCCAGCTGCAGCTGGTCAGAGAGGGAAGCTGCATGCTGGGTGGCTGCCGCTGCGGTTGCCTCTGCTGTCTCTGCCTTGCACTTTGCTTGCTGCAGCTCACGGGTCAGGGCAGGCACATGGGACAGCTGGGCGGCGGCGGCCTTGCTGAGGCCGGTGTTCACTTCAGCCTGCTGCTCGGCGATGCTGGCAAAGCTGTCCATGAGCTCCTTGTGCTGAGCCTCCATGCGTGCTGCCACCGCATTGCTCCTACTGCTGCCCTTGCCGACAGTGTCAATGTTGACAGCAGCCCCGCTGAACATGTCAGCCAGGACAGCAGCTGCCAGTGCAGCGGTAGCCTGAGGCGGGGGGATGACCAACAGGGGACTTGCGAAAGCTGCAGCGTCAGCAGCACTGCAGCTGATGCTGCTGCCGTTGGCGCAGTTCATGGCAGGCGTGCTGGTGCTGTCGCCACTAGCTGCTGCTGCTGCAGTGACACTGGCGTCTGCACCAGCGTCCTGCGCTGCTGCTGCTGCTGCTGCTGCAGTGACACTGGCGTCTGCACCAGCGTCCTGCACTGTGGGGGTCTCTGTTGCAGGCAGCAGCTCCTCTGCTGGCTGGGCCAGGGGCACAGCAGGCTGCTCCTGCTGCACATCTGCTGCGGGGGCATCAGGGGAGGGGACTGCCAGGCCGTGGCTTGCTGCGGCACCGCCATCGCTGCTACTGTTGCTGCTGGGGTGGGGTTCAGCGCCAGCGGTGCTGGGCTC
The DNA here is from genome assembly GCA_007449985.2 of Desmodesmus armatus. NCBI lineage: Eukaryota > Viridiplantae > Chlorophyta > Chlorophyceae > Sphaeropleales > Scenedesmaceae > Desmodesmus > Desmodesmus armatus. The sequence continues at coordinate 10,696 of VIIQ02000397.1, forward strand.
AGGGGTACGGGGTCCCAGGGGGGTTGCCTTGGGCACACCTGCAAAGGGTGGCGGCAAAAGTGTGTCGCAATGGAGGCAAAGGTGAGGGAGATGCTGGTGCATATTATGTAATGTACTGGTTCGACCTGCCCTTTAAGAACAGCTGTTGAGCAAAATTATGCTGACTGCACGTAAGCAAGTTGCAGTGCTAGCTCAAAATGCAATGCTGCGTGCTGATGCATGCCTGCTGTCAGGGGGTGACGCCCTGGTGCAATAGCAACTGGCAATGAAGGGCACTTGAGACTGTGGCTGCCTTGACACAACTAGCCGTCCTTGGTGCCAAAACCCTGCCAGCTAGGGATGTACAACAATGATTTAACCAAGGCTTCAAGATGTTGGTCACTGAGTGACATGAAGCAACCACAAACCAAGCTGCTTGCTGATGCCGTCACTTACCAGAGTGGCTAGTGCCGCCTGTTTCGAAGAAGCCACGCCTCTGGGCGAAAGGCTTCAAGGCAGGGTCCAACGGGTCAGACGTGGCAGCGGGAGGGGCTTGAGGCCCCACAGGGGGACCACTACTGGATGACATGAGAGGGCCCTTGTCAACCAAGCCTGCAGGGAGGGCATAGCAAGGGGCAAGGCGGAGGGCAGAGACATGCTTATTGGGCCTGCTTGCTAAGCATAGTATGCGCTCAACATGCTGACAGACGTTCAAAAGCAGTTGGGACTGTAGTGGTGCTGCACAGAGCTGCAGTTGAAGTGCTGACAGAGCTGCTGGTCTGAGACTGAGCACAGTTTGCTGCTGTTGTTGATGATATGCAATGAATATGGAGCTCTAAGGAGCTGTCAGGTGCCGCTGAAACGCAGAGCAGTTCAAGTCATGTGTAACAAGCTGATTGCTTGATCTAAGTGCTGCAGAAATGGCCAGCCTGGCTTGCTGCTATTGAGCACCAGCAGCATCTTAAACTCTTCAGCTTTGCTGTTCACTCACCACTCACTGGCACACAGAAGAATGAGGCTGGGAATGGGAGTACAGGAATGAAGAACACCTGCAGCAGGCAGCAAGTCAAATAGTCAGAAAGGAGGTCAGCAGCTGCTGATGGTCTGTTCTGCTGCTGTCGAGGAAGTTGACGGACCCGCAGCAAAATTACCAGCTGCCTAGGCCTGAAAGCATGGTAAGCTGTACAGTTTGCTGGTTGATGCAGAATGATAGCTTTGGAAGGCCAAACGCCTGCTAAATAAGAAGTCGCACTGCGGGTACAAATACGATACCAACCTGTCGCTGCAGGCGTCGCAAGAGGCTAAAATATCAGCTGGAAAGTACGAGAAAAGTATACGCAGCTGCAGTGCTCACGACGGCTGCTTGCTGTGTGAAGTAAGCGCGGGGACTTGAAGAACAGCAAGCAGGATGCAGCAGAAGGGCTGCAGCGGTTGCGAAACACTGCTCAAAGGAGCAATATGGCCGATGATGCTGCCATGCTGGCCTTCTAGCGGGCAAAAACTCAGTGCGCCACCAAAAACCCGGGGCTTGGGCTTCCCGAGACAAACCAAAGCAACGTTGTAAATATGAATACAACTGTAAGGAAAAACTGACGTTCAAACGTCTTCTGATGCCAGGCCATCCATACGTGCACTAGACCTAGTAGTGCCCCTCATCCAGATGCCAACTTTTACTGATACTTGGAGTCCAATCCTCCACCATCCAGACAATATAACACAAATGAGTGCTGCTCACTCACAAACAAGCATGCAGCCCCATACTTGCAAGTCCCCACCCCCATCACCACCACCACCCGCACCACCCCCCCCCCCCCCCCCCACCCACCCTCCCCATCCCCAGCTCACACAATCCCTGGGCCCCACTGCCACATACCTGGTAAGCTGCCGCACTGCCAGTTGAACAGTGGGTGCATCTCCTCACAGCACCAGCTGCAGTGTTGCACCAGCAAGATGGCTACCAGTCATTACTGTCAGCCTTGCAGTGCTGCACCAGCTGGGTCTCCTTGCAGGCTGTTCGCCTGGCCCTGCTTGAGTAATGCAAAGAGACACCCCTGGCTAGCAGCAGTGCCGCTGCTGCTGCTGCTGCTGCTGCAGGCAACATGCGCAGCACTTCACGCCTGCAGCAGGCTGGGGGCTGCACTGACACATGTTGATGTGTATGGTTCTGCGGAGCTGCTGCGCCCCCAGCATGCATGGGGACAGGGCAGCAGGCTGAGCCCATGTCATGTCCTGCTGCTGCTGCAGGCAACTTGTGTGCCCACCCAGGGAAGGGTGCACCACCATAGGGTGTTCGCTGCTGCCGCTACTGCTGATGTATGACTCAATGGGACTTGGCAGCCTAGCCAGGCAACACCTGCAACAGCACAAGCAGCACAACCACCAGTGACACAATATTGGTACGATAAGTACAGCCAGCGACGACAACTTCCTTTGCAAACCCCCTTCTCCCATCTCTTCCAGCTCACATCGCCCACCCCTAAGATGCACGTCATATGCAGGTCATATGCAGGCAGTGAGTTGCTGCATGTGCTGGCTGACATGGCTGATGCACCCTGCTGCAGCTGCTGTTACAGCACTGGAAGGGGCAAGGTTATGACTCCCTCAGTGCAGCAGCAGCTGCGCAGAACCACGGCTGCTATTCTCTAAAATGATGTACGTACACAGCGCACATGCAACTCCCAGATACAGATATTTCAGAGGTTGCTGACCTCCATTGCGGACTGCATATGCGCCTGCTGCATACAAAGCATATGCGCCAGCCTGGCAACTCTCCTGACCAGCCAGGCCTCTCTCCCTGCACACCCACCAATCCCCGACCCCTCATGCCACACCCTGCACCCCTGACTAGCCCAGGCCATGCTCACCGCTTGCAGCTCTTGCACTGCTGAGTTTTTTGTTGCCACGCTGAATCAGCCCAGACTGACGCTGCCAGTGATGTCGGGTGAAGCTGGTCTCACATGCTGTGCGCGCACTAGTCTGCGCGGTGTGAATGCTGCTGGCGGAGGCACCTTAGTAGTCTTGAGCGCCAGTCAAAGGAATGCTATGCTAGCAGCACCAGGATTGTGCTGATGGTGCTACCATCGACCAGGACGCGGTTCAACATCTGCTGCGCAGGAGACGCAAGCCTGCGCATGCAGATCCACAAAAGCGGCAACAGCAGTAGCGGCAGGAAGAGCAGATGTTGCTCACCACTGCCGATGCGGCATACATACAGGAAAAATCATTGACGTAACAGCAGGGATCAAGTGCAGTGTGGACCAGCCGCCAGATGTAGACGTTTGCAACTCAGCACACCTGTTTTGGCTGCAGGAGTGCAGGCATACCGACTTGGTGCACATGCAAAACCAAGTGCATCATCCGTCAATGCTACAACGCGCCCATGCCTGCTGCTGAAATGCCAAAGACGGCTGCTGCGCTGCCGCTGTTGCTGAGGGTGATTGTGAGTAGGGGCTGGAACGGCGCGCACTGCGCAACTGCATATGCTGCTGTTGTTGGTTGATATGCCACCTGCATTCCCTCCTTGGACACGCTCAATCAATCCACACAAACACTCCGATGTGTGGCGCAATACACACCTGTATGGAGTTCAGCCTGTTCCACAAGCAGCAAGCGCACATCCTGCAGCCGCATCCTGGTGGCCACCACTGCCGCTTGGCACCATCTCACCCACGCTGCTGCTGCAGCTGCTGCTGCTGCTGCTGCTGCTGCCAGGGCTGCGCACTGGCTCCCCTCCTAGCAGTGTCGCGCAATCTGCCGGTGTTGTATCACTCAGCAGTGCTGTCAACACATCAGCCAGGCACCTGCAGCAGCGGCAAAAGCGTACGCCGCATGATTTGCACCATATGCTGATGTTGACATCGCCTGTGCCCATGTCCTTAATGATTGCATGCAACGGGTACAACTGCGCCGCATGAAGCTGCGATGGATTCACACGGACACTCCATTGGCCTCACAACAATCCTGCAGTCAGACCCAACTACATAAGGATGGGGGGTTGAAATGTACATGTGGACTTTAGTACACATGAGCAATTGCTTCTATGGTGCTGACTTTGCTGTCGGCTGAACTTCAGTCAAGACACACACCTGCTTTGAGCCCAACCTGCTGACCACCCAAAGCTGGCAGCAGCAGCAGCAGCAGCAGCAGCCGCTTGGAGTTGCAATACTGCGACCATCGCCTGCTGCTGCTGTTGCAGCCCACGCCACAGCTGCATGGTGGAGCAAGTGCTCTGCCACTGGTGTTGCAGCCCACGCCACAGCTGCATGGTGGAGCAATTGCTGACCACAGCTGGCCAGATGCCTGCAGCAGCGATCGCACAAGGCAGTGGCAGGTCACAAAGGCATGCAATCACACACAGCAATTGGATCAAGGTGATAATGCCACTGTGGTGCACATTTGTTGCAGATCTTGCTGAGTGTCCTGCAGCTGCATAGCCCCAATCCACCCTTCTGCCTCGCCTTTCCCGCCAAATCACCCCGCTGCACTACATTGCATAGGCCTAGCTACCACCAGCTGAGCCAGTCAACCAGAACCTATCAGACTCCAGCAAAGGGTTGCATCTGAAGCTGCTGCTTGCTGCAACCCACTCCTGCACAAATAGACTTGCCTGACTTGCTAGACCAAAGATCATCAGCACTGTGTGCTGAACACAGCTGCATGTGTCCACCCTGGTGGTCAGCATGATGGGCTGCAATCAAATACAGCTGTAACAACTGACTGGACGCAACATCAGATTGCAATTGCATCAGCATGCTGTGCCAGCATCACCTGTTGTGGAGTGGACAGCTTGGTGTTGTGGTTGATCAGCCCCAGGCCAAAGCGTAGTGCACTGAAGAAAAAGAAATGAACAGCACCATAATCGTCGTCGAAATGGGCAACAAAACGGTTGAACGTGAACGTGAACGTTGTCACACTTGGACACAAAGGCGTGAGTCATTTGGAGTTCATTTTCATGCACTATCGTCTAAATTCCACATCAGTCGGCATCATCGCACTCTCTGCTGGGCCCACCTCCATCTCGAAACTTTCGTGTCGAAAGGGATCTGCTCAGCAGAATCTGCTGCTCTCTGCTCTGCTCAGGTGCTCTGATCTCTCTGTCAAGGTTTGATCTGAGCAAAAAAATAGTTAGAAAGTGCAACACGTCTGGGCTTGCTCCATGGCTCTGCAAATTGTGCCTTTTGTCCAGTATTTGTTCTGGCACCCCAGCCTGGCATCATGAAGTGACTACCATCGGCCCTTCATGCCTGTGTACGGCTCACAGGTGATTGCCTTGCAAGGTGTGGTGCGAATAGCACCAGCACTGTCACTGATGCTGGTTGTGCAGCACAACGTCAAACCTTCCCCAGCAGCAGCAGCAGCAGCAGCAGCAGCAGCAGCAGCAGCTGCCATGAGCCTCCTGTTGGCGCAGCAGTAGCTACTGCTACAGCAGCAGCTGACTCTCCTGCCATCTTGCAGGGCTCAAGCTGGAGCCCCTCAGCATGGCATTGGCCCAGTAAGCCTTTGACGGCCGTGCTGGCACAGCAACTGCTGCACAACCGGCCTGGAGCCACCTGCATTTCAGCCAATGTGCCTGTTGGCAATGCCACAGGGTGAGTGTGACACACTTTGATGAGGGTGTGGCGGCGTCCGCATGCTGACTTGGGAGCAGCTGCGGTGTTTGGCCTTATTGGCATGAACCTGCCCCCCCCCCCCCCCCAAAAAAAAGAACCTGGCCCAGAGGGCACAGCAAAACAGGTTGAGTAGCTGAGTGGCCTGGCCCATGGCAGCAGCTGCAAAAACAAAGCAGTGTTATATTACCAATGGTCAGCATGATGGGCAGGCTTGCTAGGGAGACAGCGCCGAGATCTACAGAGTGCCTGGCAATGCATTACAGTATAGCAAGGCTAGGCAGTGCACGGCACGTTGGCGGTGTGCTAATGCCCTGCTTGTTACCTGGGGAGTTGATCATGACCCATGATGTCAGGCCAGTGACAGCGTTATGCTTGTCGTCAGCAGGAGCAATCGACTGCTATAGCAGCTGCAACTGGAGTGTGGCTTCAAACTGCAGCATATGTGTTGCACCATCTGATCCCCAACCAAGGTCATGCACCATGTATGTTGCGCTGTGTGAAGCCACACGTCAGCTGCTGCTAGCAGCTCCTTGCTTCTGGCAACAAAGTCTGTGCAGTCATTGAGTCGCTAGCGTGTGTGAAAGCACTGTGGCTGGGCTGTTGGTACTGCTGATACTGCCGCTGCAGTCGCTTCTGTGCCACGTTTTGCCTGTTGTTGCTGCTACTGCTGCTGCTGCTGCTGCTACTATTCCTTTGCCTCTTCAGGCCAGATGGCTCCAGGCTACAGCAATGACAGCCTGAGGCTCAGCAGTCACGGTGAAGCCCTGCCAGCCCTTGCATCTGTTGTGGCGCAGCAGCAGCAGCACCAGCAGCAGCAGCTCAGAGGGCCAATGCACCTGCTGGTTGCCCCCTGTTCAGGCGCCGACTGCCCGCTTTCCTGCTGCTGTATCAGAAGATTTAGCAGCAGCACCACAGCTGCTAAATGATACCCCAGTAGCAATCGCCTTCCTCATGCAGCCGCTTTCTCCAGGGTAGTTGCAGGAGCTAAGTGTTGTGAGGTGAGCAGGCAGGGTGGCAGGGTGGCTGCGCAGATGGTGAGGCCTATGCTGCCATGCACCCAGCTTGATGCTTGTTGAGTTGATGATTCAGTATGGCCGGCCGGTGGCAGTGTGAGGATGCCTGACATCGTCACCAGCAAGCAACAGCTAGCAGCAGCTGCACATGTGATGTTCAACTGCAACACATGTATTGTTTCAAGATCATGCAACACGTATGTTGCATTGTGTGAGGTCACATGCCAAAGGCAGCTGCTGCTAGTGGCTGCTTGCTCCTGGCAACATAGTCTGTGTAGTTATTGCGTCACTAGCAATGTTGTCCAGCTTACCAGAACGGTTCTGGCAGCCTAGCCTGGCGTCATGAAGTGGCCACCAGCGGGCTTGTGTGCCTGTGTGCGGCTCAAAGGAGATTTTGAACCCCAGCTTGTTACCTAGGTTGATCATGACCCATGATGTCAGGGCAGTGACAGTGTATGCCTGACGCCAGCAGGAGCACTGGACCGCTATAGCAACTGCAACCGGTGTGTGGCTTCAAACTGCAGCATACATGTAGCACCAAGTAAATCTTGACCAAGATCATGCACAGTGTACGTTGCCCAGTGTGAAGCCACACGCCATTGCAGCTGCTGCTAGGAGCCCCTTGCTCCGGGCAACATAGTCTTTGTAGTTATTGCGTCACTAGCATGTGTGAAAGCACTGCCGCTGAACTGTTGGTACTGCTGATGCTGATGCTGCCGCTGCAGTCGCTTATGTGCCACTTTTTGCGTGTTGCTGCTGCCGCTACTGCCATATGCCTTCGCCTCTTCAGGCCGGATCGCTGCAGCACTGGCACAGCTGTGACGTTACGGCTGCAGCCCCTGCCACCCCTTGCACCTGCTGTGGCGCAGCAGTAACAGCTCAGGGGGCTGACGCACCTGCTGGTGGCCCCCTGTTCACACGTCAACTGCCCGCTGTGCAGCTCCTTGCCACCACTGCTGCAACAATACCGGAGTAGCCTTTTCCCTCCTGCAGCTGGGGTTGCCAGGCTGTTTATAGGAGCTGACTGCTGTGAGGTGAGCAGACAGGGTGGCAGGGTAGCACACGGCAAATGGTGGGGCATGTGCTGTTAGCACCACCCTTGATATTTGTCGGGTTGAAGATAACTCATGATAGCCGGCCAGTGGCAGTGCAAGGATGCCTGGCATCATGGCCAGCAAGCAACAGATGGAAGCAGCTGCAGACAGCACATGTGGCTTTCAACTGCAACAACAACAGCACCATCATGGTGATGCTCATTTCAGGTCATGCAGCGCGTATGCTGCATTGTGTGCAGCTGCAATCATTGCCTGCTGCTGCTGCTGCTGCTGCTGCTGCTGCTGCTGCTGCTGCTGCTGCTGCTGCTGCTGCTGCTGCTGCTGCTGCTGCTGCTGCTGCTGCTGCTGCTGCTGCTGCTGCTGCTGCTGCTGCTGCTGCTGCTGCTGCTGCTGCTGCTGCTGCTGCTGCTGCTGCTGCTGCTGCTCTGTACCAGCCTCCTGTTCAGGCCAGCTGGCATTGAGCTGCAGCACCGACAGCTTGGCAGTCATGCAGGCAGACCTAGGAAGCCGGTGACTTCTTGAGAGCCACTGCTGTTGCACAAGGGCGACGTATCTGCTGGCGGCACCTTTGCGGCTTCTGCTTCCTACCGTAAGGATGCTCATGAGCAGCAACGTGAACAGCACCGCCATCGCAGCAGTCTGGCAGCATTCGTCCCGTCCTACAGCAGTGCCCTCTAGGCTGGTCACAGGAGCTCAGTCCTGTGAGGTGAGCAGGCAAGGTGGCAGGGCAGAGATGGGGCCTGTGCAGCAGCTGGTATGCGGCTGAAGGGACACTGGTGCTCAGGGAAGATGATCAATGACGGCTTGAATGGAATGTGTCTGGTGGAGGCAGAGGGACACCCAACATGCAGGCACTTGCAGGGGACAAGGGAATGCAGCTCTGAGAAAAGCTTCATGCACAGCTCTCAGCTCCACCTGATGCACTCTTTTTATCAAGCGAGTGTGTACTGTATGTGCTCTGCTGTTGTGTTGCTGTTGCTGCAGATGTGGTGTGACAGTCGGCTCATGCACTGCAGCCAGGGGATGCAGCAGGCCCTCCCTTGTGGCGAAGACAGCTTTTGACAGCCCAGCAGTTTGGTGTAGCTTTTGTGTGGTGTGCTGTGCCAATGCAGCAGTTTGACATCCACCCCTGCTCTGTCGTGGGATGTGTGGGGCTGCAGCCCAGCTGTGTGGATATGTTGCATGCGTAAGACTCTGAGCTGCGCACAGTGCCTATGGTTTGTGTAGGTATCTGGTGAATCAGTCACTTTTCGACGTTCTGTATGTGGGCATGCTTTGCCAAGTTTATCTAGAGAGGGGCATATCGGCTTGCTTGCTTTTCAAAAGTACAGATGAGTTATATTGCTCGTGTGGCACAGTCAGGCACCAAGCACATGGCTGGGGTGGTGTGGCCTGGGCAGGTGTACAGCAGCTTGGGGCACATGTGCGCCCCCATGATGCGGGTTGCATGATGTTGTGAGGGTGTCTGTGGGCTGTGTCACAGACGTGTTCAACCCCAGATGCTCAATTATGAGCACCACCAGCATCAATTCCATGAACAGCAGCATTTACGGGATATGACAAGTGCAGCTCCCGAGCTAAAGCAGGTCAGGCAAGGCCCCAGCCAGCTTTTGACTTTTTGATTCTGTTGGGGGCATATAGCAGTCAAAAAAACATGTTGTTGTGCATGGGGCTGTAACGCAGACAGTGGAAACCCTGCACAGATGTGACAGGGCATAGTTGTGACAGCCAGGGGCTCCAATCTGAGTGTACTCGAGTATACACCTCTGTACAGTACATGTCAGCACATTTGTGTTCTTATATACTCCTTGAAGCAAACACGCAGGAGCCCCGTTTCGCCCTCAACCAACCCCGCGCCTCACAAACCAGGAATTGACATGTCGCTCAGTTTTATTGCGCATTAACCATAAGCATGCACTGTTACACGATAAACATTCTTCCGAGATAAGCAAACACCTCCTTAGCGTCAGTTCAAGGCTGCTGTATTATCTGCTGGTAGGGTGCGCTCTATCAGACAGCAGTCCTTGCGAGTACGCAAATGGGGTGCTGTGTTACGCACAGCCACTCCAGGAGCAGCGCGCTGAATAACAGAGGAGTGCTCGAGCGTGCCGGTCCAGCTGAAGTGGCCCCCTCCCTCAAGGACATGACAGCTGTAATGCAGCTTGGCTGTGTTCGGGGGATTCCTCTAAGCGCTCCTGGGAGGTGACAGCAATTGCTTGTTTCCCACACAAACAAATCTTGCAGGGTCGGCAGCAAGCTAGAAAGTTTGTCTCTCTAACGCCAGTGCAATTTGGTGCTGCTTTTCTGGCAGGGCGCGCTCTGCCAGACAGCACAAAACTGTGTGTGCGTAAATGTGGGCCTGCCGCTACAGAACTCAAAGTGCGCAGGTCCCACAGGAGCAGCAATCATGAGAGGATTGGGGTAAAAGCCGAGTAGTCGTGATGAGAAGACTTCCTCCCCCAAGGGCCTCTGACAGCCTTTGCAAAAAAAGGCTTGGTGCGCGGCCTGGGGGTTCCTCCGGCGCTCCTGAGAGATGACAGCTTGCTTGTTTTTATGAAACCTCGTGAGCCACCTCCCCGTGGTGGTTTCGGATGGCCTTGGTGTGGAGCCAGAGTGGTGCAGCTGCTGTGCCTTCTGATTCAGCACCAAGCAAACCAACGGCTCACAGACCGGTTGCTTTACTGGAAGGCATCTCTAAATTTCATTGTTTGTGCACAAGGTTCAAAAGCATCATGTGCAGTGCACAACTAGCTGGAATCCTGACTTGAGTCCGGCCAGGCTGGAGAAAGTCGCACCCGGGTAGAAGCTATCAGGAAAGACACCAGTCAGCCTCAAACCACTGTTCAGTGTGCCTCAGCCATGCTTACAAAAGCATCTGCACACCTGGACCAACACGCCTGCTGCTGCTTGCATCCTGCCATACAACGAAACTGCAAGAAACATCCCAGTAGCAAGGCACAGCAGTGTGATGGGTACCCACCTGGTGGCCCCCTGCCCAAGGCCCCAAGAACATGACAATACTGTACAGCATGGGGCAGTCCTTATCAAAAATGATCACAACAAACCAAACCAAGCGGCTGCTATGCTCAGCTGCACAGCTGGGAGCATGCACCAGGCCACGAGCTCTGAGAGACCAACAAAAGTGCAGTTGCATGCAGTGCATGCCAAACATTGGACACTCGAACCTGTGCTTCAACTGGGTCCCAGCAACCCAGCTTGCCCCACCCTACCCTGCAGTTGCAAGTGCTGAAACAGCCTTGCACAGAGGTGCCTAGGAGGGACCTGCAGGCTGCTCAGCGCAGCCTGGCCTCCTCACGCAAGTAGATTAATGTGCAGACCTTGTTCATTCCTGGCTCATGCGCTGGTGAGACCTATAGCTGGGAGTGAAGCATGCCAATTATACCTTTAGGCGCATTGTACAGGACGGCACCAATATACAGCTGTACCCTGAGAGCTCAGCACACGGTTGCAAACAAAGTTGAGACCACTAGCAATTTCTTGATGGCAGAGGTCTATGCCAACCGCTTGGTATGTGCACAACAGCAGAAACAATTTGACATGACAGGACATGAAGGATCTGAGTTAGCTGTGGGATATCCAATTTAGCCCCAGCAAGCCACCACCAGCATTTGGAACCAGTACAAATCAGGCTAAAACAACATTTCAAAAGCTTGCTGCAACATCGCTTTCAGCCTAGCAGCCCGCAACCATGAACCCTGGCAGGATTGCGTTGTGCTGCGCATTAAAGCTCCTGCCTAACCAGAGAGCATTCATATAAGCGAGCAATATCAACCTTCCTAACGCCAGTGCAGCGGTGCTGTTTTCGGGCAGTGCCGACTGTGTGTGCGTGAATGTGGCCCTGACTGTCGCAGCAGTCAGGCGCCACAGGAGCAGCATCAACGAGAAATGGGGTGACTGCCTTGGAGTTATATGAGAAACTCCCTCCCCCAGAATCCCCTGACAGCCTTTCCTTCCAAAGGCTTGGTGCGGGGCCCTGGGGGGCTTCTCCGGCGCTCCTGGAAGGCCAGCGCTTGCTCGTTAATACGAAACCGCTGTAGGCCAGCTTCACCGTGGCGATTTGAGCGCGATTTGGTGTTGAACCAGAGAGGCCAAGCTTCTGTGCCTCCTGGTTGAGCACCAGGCCAACCAACGGGCCCAAAATCACGAAATACAGGTATGAGTATACAGGTATGAATGAGAAAACAGGTATGAATGAGAAAACAGATACCAAGCCATGGCCGTCCCCCTAACGCCAGTGCAGTGGGTTGGTTCCCCGGCAAGGTGCGCTTTGCCTGGGCAATGCCACTGTGTGCGCGTGAATGTGGGCTTGTCGCTGCCAAAACACAGCGCAAGTTCCACAGGAGCGATACATAAGGATATGTTGCGTGCTTGGAGTCCGATAAAGGACTCCCTCCCAATTTGGTCTCTCAGTCAGCCCGGAAAGGCTTGGCGCGAGACTGGGGACTCCTTCGTGCTCCTAGGAGACGGCCACTGGCTCTTATTATTCTTTTTGAGACCTTGTGGGCGGCGTCCTCGTCGCGGTCTTGGACATGCATTGCTGCTGTACAGGTGGTACCCACCTCTTCAGCATCAAGCAAACCAACGGCCCACACTAACTTGAAATGTAGCACTGATTTCATTCCATACTTGGCCTCAACATGCAAGCGTGATGCGCTGCTAGCCGCTAGCAATTGCTTCGCAAGCAATTGCCTACTTAGTTGTATTGAAAAGGATATCTTGCAGCAGCAGACTGTGCTCTTAGCTAGTGCGGTACTCGCTCACAGAAGCAAGCACTGGAGAACTTGTGACTGCATACCCCTGCTAACAGTCACTTTATGTCCCTGCTGCTATCTGCCTGTACGTCACACAGTTCAAACCACAGCGCTGCACTGTACACGTGTTACCAGCTGGCAGTACTGCAGTCTTACACCGCAAAGAAAAAAGCTAGCGCACGCTCTACCAACGAACCTGCAGCTGGGATGCACTTCACTGTTGTGACACCAACCTAACCCACAGGTGCTGGGTGTGCTGCAACAGCTGCACGCAGTGGCTCCCACGAGGAGAATGCGGCATGCTGCTCTGCTGGCACTGCAAACCACACAAAAACCAGCATCCACAGAATAGCCTCTTTCACTTGCTCCTGCTGCTGCTGCTGCTGCTGCTGGGTGCCACTGCTGCTGTTGGGCACTGTTGCTGTCACAGTGAACTGACGAGAAACATGCTCCATTCTCACAGTACTGTGGCTACTGCAACTGCGCCGCAGCAGCTGCATAGCTTGCTTGACATCCTTGAGGCCACCATCGCTGATAGCGCAACCCTGCAGCTGCTGCTCCTGCTGGCCCTGCTTCTGGCTTTTAGCCACCTCCTGCAAGTCAAGCACTTCGCAGCCAGGGACATCCCCAGTGACCGCAGACAGCAGCTGCCGCAGGCCCTCCTCTGTCATCCTCATGCCTCTGAAGCAACAGAAAACTGCCCGTGGGTCTGACAACGCTGTTGCCGCTGCTGCTGATGGCGATGCTGCTACAGCATTAGCTGATGCTGACGATGCCTGGCCAGCAGGGAAGCCTGCAGGCGCAGCTGCTGCTCTGTTGGCAGTCACTGCTGCCAGCTCGCCGGGCTGCTCAGCCTGTGGGGGCTGCTGTGCTGCTGGGGCCAGTGCTGCCTCCTGCATGTGGCCTTCTGCCTGTTGCGCCTGCTGCTGGGAACCCAGCACAGCTGCAGCCATGGGGCCAGGCTGCTGCTGCACTCCACCCAGGTCTGGCACAGGCACCTGCGAGCAGCACACGCACCGGCAGCACACACAGCAGAAACATATAAGAACAGCCTCGACACAAGCAGAACGGCTTTTGCATTGCCAGGAAAAATAAATAAATTATGAACAGTATGTTGTGCAGACCAGGAGAGGCAGCATGTAGGCTACAGGCTTCAATTGGTCCTGAGGAGCTCATCTTAGGCACACTTCCACTGAGATCAAATGTCAAACTTTGATATCCCAAGCATGCCACAGGTTGGGAAAAGCAGTCATAAAGGCATCCCTCAGCCACATGCTCTGGAAAAATGCTGTCAAAACCCACTCAAGCTTCTGTGCCGCCTTGCAATCAGGCTTGGACAAATAACACCATGGGTGGAGACAAGCTGACAGGTCAACGCTCTTGACACGAGGGGAAGCAGGGGAAGCCTGCTTACCTGATGCTGCTCAGAAACGCCCTGGAGGAGCCTGGCAGCAAACCTCTCCTCCCACTGCAGGCACAACAGGAACAATATGGAGTCTAAGTGCCCGCTTTGTCAGACTTATAGTGTACAAGGCTGTCAATGCCAACATGATGTGCCCAGCCGCCAATAGTGTTGAAATCAACAGGCAGCACAAGGTCTTGCCGTCTTCGTCGCCATGGAGAATACGTCACAGCAGTGCTGCTACTGTGCAGGTTGATCCCATCTTGGTTGCCAACTAAGTGGATGCTGCATGTTTCACCCTAAGAAGGCTCTCAGCCTTGCACTGCACAAGCCGCAACCTACAACATGTCTTCAAGTGGGACGCGGGCCCAGCAACGACATGCCATGCAGATTGGAGTTGCATGCACCTGCCGCATGCTTTTCATGGCGTGCTTGCGGGCTGCTAGCCCCAAGTTGGGCATGTTGCTGCATGAGTTGCAAAAAGAGGCGCTGCATATGACAATCAAGCACACGGAGCACACGGCGCAACAACCCGCACCTGCTGCAGCGCAGGACCGCCGTTGCGCACAAGCGCAGCTATCTCTGCCTCCTCCTGCAGGTCAAAACAAGTACGGGCGGTGAACATTATTGTACTGTGGAAGCAACAGCGGATCTCACGCAAGTGGGCATAGCACGCACACTCCTTGGTGCACCCAAAGCAACAGCAGCAGCATTGAACACACTTCCACATGATCACTGCCAGTTGCACAGCATGCCATGGCCAGCAGCTTCCCCAAACGTGCCAGAGCCCCCTTTACGGAGAGTCTGTGGCAACTTCAAGCAGGACTTCTCACTCACGCAGGGGTCTGGAATACTACTTACTGCAGGGGTCTGGAAGACTGTGAGTTGCGCACTGCTATGTCGCAACTGAACTGGTTCGGCTCAGGCCATAGGGGTATTGTTCGCAACCATGCACCGCGGTCTTACCTGCCAGTAGTGTTGGCAGCGCAGCCTGGTCTCTGCGCGCAGGTAGATGAATGTGGAGGCCCACGCATCCCCTGCACCCACTGCACCTATGCTGACACCCAGACCCTGCCCCTCCTCCTGCTGCTGCTGCTGCTCCTCCTGACGCCCCGCCTGCTGCCCTGCCTCCAGGCCCTGAGTAGCCTGCTGCTGTCCCGCTGGCGATGCAGCACCAGCAGGCATGCCAGCCTGCCCAGCACTGCCAGCTGCCATTGCAGCCCTCCGTGCAGCAGACAGTGATTCTGTTGCTGGCGCTGGCGGCCCCTGTGTGCCTTCTGTGGACTGGTTGGTGCCGTATAGCCCCTCCATGCTGTAGGTCCCCAGAGCAGCAGCCACACCTGGCAGCTTCAACACCCGCTTCAGCGCGCTGACAAACTGACCTGGTACACTGAGGTCCTGCCCATGCAGGATGCGTGCAGTCACCATGTTGGTCAGGAAAAATGCCAAGTAGGTGGGGGTGAGGAGGTCCCCGATTGGCATGCTGCTGGGCTGCAACACTCCCTTGGTCCTGTCCTGCAACAGCAGCTGCAGCAGTGTTGCTTCGTTGGACCGCTGCTGCTGGCCGACCGGCGGCACCATCGCCATGACATCTGCAGCGCTCAGGGGCGGGGCGGCAGTTTTGTCCATTCCTGCAGCTGCGGCTGCGGCTGTGGCTGAAAGGGGGGGCTGCATGGCGCCAGCAGCTGCTGCAGTTGCTGCCAGGGCTGCGTCAGCTGCATCTGTGCTCCCTGCTCGGGCCACCTGCAAGCCAGATACAAGCAGCAAACAGCAGGAGAAAAGCCCAACCTCTGGGATAACAAGCCAAATGGATGCTGAGAACTTCTCCTGCAGGATGTCCTGCTTGCAGCTGCTTCATCAGGCAACAAACACTGCACCTGATGGCATCTCAGGTGTTTGCTGCCGTTTGTGAGTGGCTGGGTGCAGCATTGCGCATGTGATATCAGGACCACCCACTGCAAAGCTGCTGGAAGAGCCTATGACTGTCACATTCCTAGTAACTACTACTGCAAACACCGCTGCAATGCGCGGCTGTGCTGAGCCCTTATGCACTGGCAAGTCTACCTGTTGCTACCAGGTGCAACAACACACAACAGTTTGAAGACTGTGTATACGCAAAGCAGTACCCATAAAGCAAAGCAACACAAGCATTGCTCAGCACAGTGCAGCGCTGATTCCCCATGCGCGTGCCTGCTCACCTGCTGCTTCTCGTTCTGCCCGCTGTTCTCGGGGTATCCCAACGCATGCTCGGCCAGCACATCCAAAGCCTGCAGGAAAGGCAACATCCTATGTGTAGGTGTGCAGCACACGCTTTGCTGAAGTCTTGTGCTGGCGCGCAACAACTGCCAGGCTACATGACTGCACACGGCTAGGGACTCGTACGCATAAGTTATACAGCAGTTACTCAGGAACAGGGACAACTCAAAACCACAGGTAACAGGCCGCATGCATCCAGAAAGCACCACATGCGGGCACCAACGCTGCCTGGCAGCCGCATTTGAGGGCACAGCAGGTGATCCAGCGGCATCAAGCGATACTCCTGGCAGTACAAACCCCACCACCACCACAGTAGCATCCCAAATAGACTCACCTCGCACTGCAGCTTGTAGCCTGCAACACGCTTCAACAGTTCAGGGTCAACCCCAGCTAGCTGCATGCTGCTGCTGCTGCCATCCCGGCCCCACTCCTGCTGCTCCAGCCGCAGCAGCAGCTGCTGGTGCTGCTGCAGCTTGATGGCCACCGTTGCGCCCGCGGCCTCTGCTGCTGCCTGCACCGCAGCGTCCAGCACCCCGTCAGAACCTTCCTCCCCACAAGCTGCACCAGCAGCATGTCTCACCCCTGGTGCCGCCTCCAGGCGCTGCCTGAACTTCTCTGTGAGGCCTGCTGCCCTCAGTGCTGCTTCGCCGTGCTGTCCTGCAAGTGAGCTTATAAGGCGCTTGCTGCAGCCTGCGGGGAAGTGCACCCCTGTTGCTGCGGCGGCTACGGCGGGCCCACTGTGGTGAGGGTGGCAGGTCTTGAAGGGCGTCCTGCGGCTGCTGCTGGGGTTGTGTGTCAAGGGCTGTAGTCCCTCGCCACAGAGCATGCTTGGTCCTAGGGTGCAAAGAAACAGGGCAGCAATGCAGGCATGGCCGCTATTGGTGGGGTGCAAAGACATTTGCATTGGCAGTATGTGATGGCAAGCCTGAGTGTCGCGTCAAAACGAGCGCATGTGTCAACAGACAATCTGGCAGGTAGCTTGAGCTGTTGGCTTGGCAATCATGCTTGCAGTATGTTTTTGCAAGCACATTTGCAGTATCTCTTGGCAAGCAGGCTTATGTTGAATCAACTGACTGGCGTGAACTCTCAAGATCAACCCTGCAAGTGCTGCATGCTGCGCTTCTCATGAGAAGCTGACACCCATCTGCTGCAGCTTGACACACCTGGTTTCCTTTTTCTTGGATGCTGCTCCTGGACATGCTGCTGGAGTGCTCGTACACTCAGGGCTGCAACCAGGCAGATGTCCAATCACCAGCACCAGCACCAGCACCAGCACGCTGCCTGATGTTGTCACCTGCAGGGCCAGCACAAAGAGACAGACTGTGAGTTTCTACTGAGCATGTGCTGGATGACCTATTGAGTAGACAAGTTGTTGTCTGAAATCTTTTATAGAATATCTGGAAGGTGGTTGCTTCGGTTCAGGGACCAGCTACAGCTCCAGCTGCCCAGCGATTGCCACAGCAGCAGTGCAGCTGCTACACGTCCTCGGCTGCTGCAGCAGAGACTTCTTAGCTCAAAACAAGCAGACATACCTCTGGATTAAGCTACTAAGGCTGCTGCTGCTGTATGCAAGCTGAGCTAATCCAATGTTCTGCTGTGGGCAGGACAACCGTGGTGCTGGCCAGCGCCCTCTAGCATCATGTAGGAACAGACAAGTTGACACTTTGGAACTCAGTTTCGATAAACAATTAACACACCATCATGAACCAAACGAACATGTGCGTCCGGGGTGAATTGTCACTTTGCGCTTCAGGGAGCAGCAAAGTTCGTCAGGACGATATAACGTAGCAAAATGTACCAAAACGACAAACTTTGAGCACAAACTGGGGCGCACCTGAGCTACAGCTGTTGGGGTTTGACTGGACCTGCCCATGGACTCTGCAGCATCAGCCCATCAGCAGTCTCCCCTGCACAGACCGCAAAAGCAAACATGTTCATGCTGCGCCCACCAACCTTAACTTGCATAATCTGAATGCTTGGTGCACCATTCTTGGAGGAGGTAGTCACCGTGAGTTTGGCCTTGCACATGGCCATAAACAAGCTTGCCAACAGACTGAAGTCATGTGAGTGAATGCGGTAGATGGAAATGTGCCCCTGCTGTTGGCCCTCTGCACGCACAACAGCAGGAACCATACACAGCAGATATAACACTTCTAAAAGCTGCTGCACCCACCTGCCACCTGTGGCGGGCTTAGGCTGCTTGACTCAGGAAGAGGAAGGGTTCTGCACTTTGTTGTCATCCGTGTGGTGGTGCACAGCCGATTGTGCCTGGAACATCACCCGTTCTCGACTGCTTGCTGCATACCGCCCTCATGCGCCAAGCAGCACACTCCAGGCTGCAGCAGCTGCTGTGGCGGCCTACATTGAACTCCCCTCCTTAAAGGAGCTGAGCAGACCCAGGCTGCTGCAGGACAGCACCACGCACTGGTGCATATCCCACCAGCTGTGACCCCTGCACAGAGAGAACAAACACACACGCGGCCGTGCCAGCAGCATATCAACAGCAAGCCTGCACTGTACACAACATTGTGCTGCTTGCAGGACAAAGCAACTACAGCAGTGCGTTGCAGGGCTCAGCTTTTGAACAGTGGTTTTGAGGACAGTCACTGACTGCGCCTGAGGCGCAGGGGTTGAGGCTGAGGAGGCCGAATGCCCTTTGCCAGGCTGGTCACAACCCCACCACAACCCCCTGCTGTGATTCAAGTCACATCCCGGCATGCCTAAACAGCCCCTTCCTGCGTCGGCCCGCCAGCCGCACCAATCCCTCCACTTCCGCGGGAGACACCAGACGCTACCAATGTGCCGCTGCTGCACTGGCCCAGTGCTGGAGTACAGACTCTCACTTCGCCATCCCTCAATGCTACTGGACACAGCTGACTGTGCCACC
>VIIQ02000398.1:0-41166 GCA_007449985.2 Desmodesmus armatus
GGACACTGTGTGCTTGGCTGGTGGTGAGCTTCTGAGGGGTTTGTACAACAGTGTTGGGATGTTGACGGGAAGCTGATGGACTCCCATCCGGGGGTCCACTTGTGAGGCAGTTGTGCGGCACAAACTGCTTATGCTGCTGTGTTGGTGGTATTGCTGCTGTGTTGGTGGTAGGGCCTTGCGCGTTGATTGCAGTGGTGGTGCAGTGGGTATGTATGGATGGAGTGGTATGGATGCAGTGGGTATGTATGTATGGAGTATTTGTGGAGGTGTGCAGACGAATGTGCAATCCGGGAAGTACTTCGGTCAGTAACAGCATTGCGGATAGAGGCAATTGGAGTTATGGTTCATGTGTGGGTGTGATTGTGTGCCCCTCAGGGGCGTTGTCAGTGTCATGTCGCTTTGTACATGCTTCCTCCCTGCATCTCAGGGCTTGGTGTTGCTGTTGATATGCTTTCCTTGTCAGTGTTGTTGTGTGCAGTGTGTCTCGTGCATCCTCTGTCTTGTTTGTCTTGCGTCTTTGCCGTACACCATCCAGCAGGAACCGTGTTGATCGTGTAGCCACCTGTTCATCCAGTTATATCTGTTGAACGGTTCTCCTTCTGCTGTGGACGTCTCTCTGTCAGTACTGCTGTGTGCTTTGGCCGAGCCTTGCAACATGTCTGCTTGTCGTGGCATGCCAGGCCCCGCCTGCTATGCAGACAGCCAGGCGCAGTGTGTGCTACAGATTTATAGTTCATCTTGTTTGAGCGTTAGGGGCTGGTGCAGGGGGGCCCGGCCGGGTGTATATTTGTTGTATCACTTGTGCGTATTATCGTAGGGCCTACACGTGTGCTGTTGCTACGGTGCAGGCTACCATAATGCTGGGTAGTATGGGTCTGCCACTGTATTTGGGTTGGGTGGTACAAGTGGGGACAGTGGATGTGTGAAGGTTGTTGCTGATTTAGTGGTGGAGGGACCCCATGTGCACCTCACAATGGAGGAGGCAGCAGATGCTGCAACTCGTCCTACTGTGTGCGCATATGCCATGCCGCAGGCGTGGCCAGCTTACAATGATGTGTTGGTTTCCTGGAAATTGCCACATAGCACAGCGCCAGCGGCTGGCATCCTTGCGGCAAGGCCAAAAGCGTTGCACCGTGTGCTAAAGGGATTTGCTGCCTACGATGTTTACCCCACTTATGCATTTGCCTCAAGTTGGCTGTGTCTGCTGGTATACCCAGCCTGGGAATGTTGCTTGTGTTTGGGTTTGTTGCTTGTTTTGTTAGCAGCACACACATCTATGCTTGACGATGTGATGGTGGGTGAGAGGGTGAGGTTGGAGTGTGCATGGTGGGTGAGAGGGTGAGGTTGGAGTCTGTATGGGCGGTTTGTGCATGCACTTGATGGAGCACAGCATGAGGGTGGACTGGAGCTGTCAGCATGCTTCAGCAAGGGCCATTACTGGGGCCAGAAAGCAGTCACGTGGCGCAAAAGTTTGCTACGATGCAACTGCCTGGTTGCATATTGCGCACCCAGTCATTGGGTGGTGCGCCGTTGCCGGCCATTGATTCATACTTTGGCGGGGCGTGCTGGGCCGGTCAACTGCACTGCTTCAAGCAGTGGGGGCGTCAGTGGGGCGTCAGTGCTTCACTGATGCTTGTGTCAGCAGTTTGCAGCGGCTACTTACTCTGAGAGCTGTGCATTGGTGACACTATGCTGCATGGTGCGACGCAGTCAACATGCTAGCTTGTGGCGAGCATCTGGATGCCATCCAGGAGTACTTTCTTTCTTGCTGGTCATTGCAGCATATCCTGGCTGCACCAGGCATTATGTGCAGCTAGAAGCTGCATGGCATGGATCCATAAAGAGGTGCCACTCTTGGCAGAGTATGCTTGCAGATGTGTGCACATGTGTCTTGGGGTCTTTGCTGTGCATGCTGGGCCTGACTTGCGCCGTTGAGCAGAGCCATTGGCCAAGGTTGTTTGTATGTGAGGGGTGGTCCATGCACGCCGATCCCTTTGCCACGACGTGTCAAGTAGTGTATTGGAGTGCGGTGTGCTAGAGTGCTTTGATGCGTCAGCAAGCTTTCTGGCTCTGGCGCGTGCACATGTTCCTGCAGCATGGTTCTTTATACGGTGCTGACTGCATGCCTCCTGTCACATGGCCTTCCTTTCAAAGGATGGGCCTGCATCTTGTGGGGGCAGGTGGATGGTTGAATCGACAGATGCTGAGCTCAGCTCAAAGTATGTGCCTTACGTGGAGTTGCCGGTGAATGAGGTTGCTGTTTGTTCTTCGTGTGATGCCTGCTGCAGTCGACGGCACAGCAGTCCAAGCTGTGTAGACATGCGTGGGTGCTCCTGCACTGGCAGTATCACTTGTATGTTCCGTCCAACAGTGCATTGCAGTTGTTCCATGTTCACATGCAGTACCATGCAGCCTGTGTTGCTTGTGGGCACACATGTACTAGCCTAGCGGCTTGCCTGTGCGGAGCGAACGTTGCATGATGTGGTATGAGTTGAAGGATCACTCCAATGATTGGCAATGTGGCAGTGGGGTGGTGTGGCATGGGTCTTCTTGTCTTGTCGTGGCAAGACCATGGGCAGATGGTACGCTGCCAGCGTCCCCGGGACCTGGGACCAGGCCTGGCAGGCACGGGAAAGGCTGGTTACTGTCCGCCATGGTCGGAGGGTAGGGTTGCTGTGCTATGATTGTCAAGTGTGAGCTGCTTGGGTACAAGGGCAGCTGTGGATGGAGGTACACCTTCAGGTTGGAAAGCATGACATTTTTTGCATGTGTTGTTCAGTTTTGAGCCTGGCTTTATGTGTGGCGGTCAGCAGTGCTGCATCTTGCTGTTTGCATGTTGCTAGGTTTTGTCGGTTGTAACGCATGAAGTTGCTGAGCATACGTTAGCCCAAAGATGCCTTTGCTGCAGCAACAAGAGCAGCGCTTATCAACAGTATCAGTTCAGTAAACTAACCTCTACCAGGCTGAGCATGCTCAAAGCGTCCAAGTCCAGTAGGGCACCCCACAACTGTAGTTGCATCTCTGTCAGTATTTCGGCGCTATCACCAACAGTGACAGTTAAAGAGGTGGCCTCAGCACGGCTGAAAACCCCAAAGGAGAGCTTTTGGGTGAAGAAACAACCACAAAAGGCCAGAGCAGAACCCTGCCTGATGATACTGGCCACTCAGTGCAGTGTCGAGACAATGCCTGGTAAGTCAACAATGCCTGGTAGTCAACGGTTGCTGCAGCAGCATTATGCTGCAATAAAAGACTGAGTAGCAGTAGCGGTCCCAACGTTGCCACAAGTCAATCAACAGGCTCACCCACTGCCACTCTGCCTTGTGCTGGATGCAGCTTCTGCCTTGCGCTGCTAGTAGTGACACATTTTCGAAGGGTCAGACTTGCAGAAGAGTCGCAAAAGTCTGCAATAGGCGCCGATGCTGCTGTGAAATCAGGAAGGAAGACAAAGCCCGAGCCAAACTTTCAGACAGGTCACGCCGAGTCCCCATCATCGCTAGAGCTGGTAACCGACTCCGCCCACTCCGCCTTGCGCGCAACCTTCTCCCCCGCATCCAACAAGAAGCACGGGATGCCCCGGTCCTTACACAACTTGCGAACTTTCTGCGTGGTGCCGTGGCCGTTCCAGCGCGTAAGCAGGTAGACCTCGTCTATGGAGCCGGCCTTGATGGCTGCCTCGAGGCTCTTGATCTGGCCGGTGCCGGTGTCACGTGGGCTGCCGAAGAAGCGCACCTGCGTCACAAGGGTTCA
Organism: Desmodesmus armatus; assembly: GCA_007449985.2. NCBI lineage: Eukaryota > Viridiplantae > Chlorophyta > Chlorophyceae > Sphaeropleales > Scenedesmaceae > Desmodesmus > Desmodesmus armatus. The sequence continues at coordinate 3,748 of VIIQ02000398.1, forward strand.
GGTGTCAAGGGGTAAACCTCAACGGCGTAGGCGTTTTAGGGCGTTAGGGCGGCAGGCATCCAGTCCTAGGCTCAAGCTGTGCGGCCCCCCAGCCCTGTGCAAACGTGCCGCTGGTTGGATCCCTGCAGGAGACTACCCTGATAGTCTATCACAGATCGCTTGCACAGTGGGCTGCACATAGTTCAACAAACAACAAGCAGACATACATGACATGCTGCAGCAGCACACCACTGGTGTACCGGGTACAGACTGCACCAATTGATGCTGCAAGTTGAAGTGTTTGAATGCTGATGGTAGTGGATCAGGGTTTGGGTGATAGTTTTTGAATAAAGCGATACCCTGAATAACTATTTACCCACCTCGCTGTTCACAGGCAGCAGCTTCTTGTCTGATTCCTTCATGCCCCGGCCCCCAACAAATGCGACCCGGACTGGTGGTGCTGCTGCGGCTGCTCCTGCTGCTGCTTGCGTCCCTGGGTTTGGCTGCTGCTGTTTGGGTGTGGCTGCAGGACTTGATTCGGCCTTAGGGCCTGCTGCCTGCAGGGGAACAGCAGCAGCAGCCGTCCTGCAGTTATTGCTAAGCACAGCCTTGATCAGAGTGACACATATATGCAATCTAGGGTGTAGGATTTAGTAGTAGTCAGTTGGCGGGACAGGGTTCAAGCAGCTGGTGGGTGAACTCTCACCCCACACCCCTCCATGCTCCTTACCCCTCACACCCTCTCCCACCTACTCGGCAGCGGTTGAAGCCTTTGGAACCCTGTTTGAACCCTTACAAGCCCTTTATGAGTTGCATAACACAAGGTGACTGGTCCCCACCTGCTCAGCAGCCTCCAGCTGCTGCTGTGTGGTTTGCAGCTGGTACTGCAGCAGCATTACTTGGGTCGCTAGGTCCTGACGGGCCGCCTGCACACACAACACACCCCACGACTGTTGCACCCCTCCGCACTTAAGTCATTGTTCAAAAATCCAGTAGGATGGATCCTAGTGAGCATGCATGCGAACATGCACTCCCTCTGCTGACATACAGAGATACGCGTGACACTGAAACAAGGCGTCCGCAGAGTTCAGCTGAACCCTGCATGAGCTTCGTATGCCTATGGCTGGCTGGCTGGTGGGTGGCTGGCTGGCTGGCTGGGTGGCTGGCTGGCTGGCTGGCTGTGTTCAAAGATACAATCCCAAGCACGCCCCGTGGGGCCGCCCCAGGCTTTGCAAATTTGGCATGGATCTCTGTTGATAACAGTCACCGTGTGCGCGTGTGTGCGTGTGGTGTGGTGGGGAATGGACAGCAAGAATTCAGAACATTCAGACCAACACATTCAGGACTGTCTCACCTGCTCTGCCTTGAGTTGCTCCTGGACCTTGGCCAGCCGTGCTGTTCCCTTGCGCTCCTGCCTCAGCTCACGCTGCAGCTGCTCCACTCTGGCAGTCAAGTTGCGCACCTGCCAAAGTGGGTACAGGTCAACACATACTGTTCCTGAAACATCTGTATTGCTACAGAACTCAGCACGCCAACGGCACCCACTGTGGCACAGAAGAGGCAGGAGTCAGGGGGGCCGCCAATTCCGGTACAACTTCCAACGGACGCTGCAGAGGTGACTGTGCCAAGATATGCCCGTGTCATTGAGTAAGGCGGCACTGCAGCACATGTACAATGCCCTACTGCTGGTGGTGCCCACAGCCACCTAGTGCTGTATCTGCGCCTGCCATAGCTGCTGAAACCCAACAATCAAAGCCCCAGACAAACCCTGAATGTGCGCCCTAACTGGCAAAAAAGCAGCGCACCTGTCCCCTTTGCGCTGCAGCTGCTTCTGCAGCTCCTGCTCCTGCTCTTGCACCTGCTTTTGCTGCTGCTCCTGTTCTTGCAACTGCTGTTGCAACTGCTGTTGCAACTGCTTTTGCTGCTGCCGTTGGTGCTGCTGCTGCTGCTGTGCAGGCGCAGCTACAGCAGTTGCTGTCACTGCCGCAGTAGCAGCCACCTTCTGCTGGTGCTGCACATGCAGAAATGCAGAGTGACGGCAGAAGTAAAAAGCGGCAGCATGACATAGCACCACAGAGCAATCTGCAAGCGGGCAAGAGGAACCAAGTCATACCCCATAACATGCCATGCCACGCAACACAAACGCGCATCACAGACTGCATTCATTCAACAATTGGTAACCGATGTTCATGCAGCTGCCTGTTGCGATGAAGCTGACTGGACTGTCCATCAGTGATTTACTGACATGCTTGCTACTCAATTGTCCCACGACTTCACCAACTGCTGCCTGGAGCTTCCGAAGTCACTCACTGAGTCAACAAACGTCCACACATACCCAGCAGACACAGGCTGGACACGGCAGGCAGTGCGTCCCCAGGCACAACGGCTGATATCACAACTGCAGCAGCAGCTGCTGCCAGAGGCGTACGGGCATCAGGCGGTACCAGCTCTACCAGTGCTTCGAGCTGCGGCGGGAGAGGGGTTGTGATTGCCGTACTGCTCCTGCTGCTGCTGCTGCTGCTGCTGGTGGTGGTGGTAGTGCTGCTGTCTCCAGTTGCTGTTTGTGGTGCGTCAGGGCGGGGTTTCTGTCCTGATGGCGGGATGTCTGCTGGAGCTAAGATTGACCCAGCAGCCCATGTGGCCAAAGCAGTTGCAGCACAGGCAAACTGCGTGTGCAGAAGGTGGTGACAGACAGACAGATAGATGACAAGAGGCTATGGGATTGCGGAACTTACACCTCCTACAAGGAGGGTGTTCTGACAGTGACAGCGAGGGGTGGTGACAAACCCACCTTGGCGGATGCTGGTGCAGCTTCACTGATAAGTGAGCTGAGGCAAATCACTGCTGTTATAGTCGTTGTTATAGTGGCAGCATCGTTGCTAACAGGTGTGTCATACTTGCTGCTTGCTGACAGTGTCGGGATAAGCCGGTGACTCTGATGGGGCAGAGGTCTGATTGGGCGCTGCGACACGGCAACATGACGCATCTGGTGCAGCATCATTGCGTTATGGATCTGCCCAGCCTACTGCATAAACAACTGATCCAGATTTGATCTTGCCAAGCAGCAGTGTCACCAGTGATCAGTTGATGTGGGAGGATCAGCGAGTATATCAGCGAGAAAAGACGGACACTGGTCCTTGTAAGTATCTTGATGTGTTGGCCATCAAACGACAGTAATCCGTGGCACGGACAACGTGAGATTCAAACTGCAACTGCTCCCGGAGATCATGTGGGATGACTGAAGCCGGTCCGCCATTTCAGCCCGTGGTGCAGGACGCCTGCATATACAGCATGCGCACATCAGTGTTTAATATAACAGTAGCGGCACCAGACGTATCCTAGCAAATTGATTGCAACAGCAACAGCAGAGCAGCTGGTGCGGCATCATTTTGCACCTGCGTCCCTGTACAGCAGCTCTGGTGGTGGTACATAATAAAGAAACACTGCTGGCTTGCGGCTCCAATGTTGCCTTGATACAGCAACCCTCTGCCACAGGGAGTGCAGTCAGTGTTGCCGATAGGTTTGATTGGGATTCCGCCTCCCCAGGCAAATGCTTGACGGTTAGAGGCAGTCAGAGGCAGTTACAGGCAAAATATACATGTTTCGAGGGCCAGATTCCGCCTGCACTCCGCCTTTCCGCCTCGATCGGCAACTCTGAGTGCAGTAGTTTGGTGCTGCTTCGTCCTGTGACACCATGCTGGCCAACAACCTGACCGTGGGTCTGTAAGTGTTCGCTGTAGGCTGTGTCTTGCGCACATTCATGTGTTCATCTGGTGAACGTGAACATATGCAGCCGCACGTGCACCAGGTTGGCAGTCACCAGTTGAAAAAGAGCCAGAGCAACTTGCTGAAAGCCAACCAGGCAGGGCGCATCCCAGTGTGTAGCACGTGGCAGCAGGGTGTACAGTGTGCAGAGAGCCTAGCACAGAGTCCATGTTGGACAGGCGGTGCAGCCTGTCATGCACACACCGGTTGGGGTTGCCTCCCATGGCCACACATATGGGGGCAGCTGATTTGATGCAAGGGCCAAGGCAACGGCAGGCAGGCCCCGGGCCAGGAGGGGGGGGGGGGGGGGGGGAGTTCCGAAGTTCCTGTGCAGCTCCCTCCTGGAGTGAGAGGCAGTGCTGACCTAGAGAGATCCAAGATACCGAGGACTGCACAGCTCTGGTGAACCCCAGACACCTTCAAGATCGCACACACCCTAGTGTACTGTGCGTGCCACGCAAAGTATCTTCTGCAGGCAGCTCCACTGTGCAGCTTGCTCTACTGCAGCAGCTCAAGACATATTGCATATCTGCAGGCTCCAGTAAAGTATGGCTCTTTTCAGTTGCAAGTTGCGCACAAATTATTCAGCCAAGTTACAGCTTGACTCTCATCCGCAGAGCAGTGTGCCATCTGTCAGCAGCTTCAGGCACTGCGGCTGTCTGTAGCTGTTCAGTGCGTGTTGTTGCCTGGTGGTGGTTGAAGGTATATTCATTGAGGCTGCATGGCTATCTGGATACATTTATCGCGCAAAAGCCGTGCTCACAACTCATCACAGTCCGCAAACACTTGTACTGGGGTGGGCTGCAGCACCGGTTGTGCAGGACTGGCTGTAAAGCCAGGCAGGGCAGCGTGTCAGCAACAATATCAACGTACACGTATTACCACCCACAATGCTCAATTAGTGTGTTGGCCTTGCCGATTCTCCCAGTCAAACACAGAAACCTGTTATAGCGAGTCGACCGAGATCCAGCGCCATCGGCTCCGCCAGCTTGCCGATGGGTAATTGAGACTCTGTTTCAAACACTGCGACTAAAACGGGGTGAAGGTGCTCTGCTCGGCAGGAAGACATTCGACAGTCATCCAGGCTTTCATCCAGGCTCTCAAAGGCAACCCCTGTCTACTTTCGTTCAACCAATTCCTGAAACGAAATTGAAACTTTGGCAGACGCACATCACCACCATGCAGACACAACTGGCAGGTCGCGGTTACAGCAGCACAGCCCATCTGCAGCACAGGCACAGGGCAGCCTTCAGCCACCGATCCAGGTCCCTAACAGCGCAGGTCCGCGCATCTTCAGCAAATGGCAACGGAAAGGTGCACGCAGCCTGCCCCACACCCGCAGAGACAGCCCGCACAGTTGCAGACCTGTCACAGGAAGCAGTCCTGTGCACGTTGACAGAAGCTAGCACTCCTCTAGGCACCCCAGTGGGCTACAACCTCGATAAAGAGGGAAACCCCGTTATCGTAGTTGCGAGCAACAGCCCAGAAGCAGCAAACATCGGCCGCAGCAGCCGCTGCAGCCTACTGGTGCAGCCAATTGCATATCCTGCTCGGGGAGTTGCCAGTGTGGCTTTGCAGGGCAGTGCAGCAGCAGAGGCAGACCAGTCAGCGGCGCCTGAGGGCACCACGCTGTTCAAGCTGGAGGTGGACAGCTGTGTGTACTACGGGGGGCTGGACCAGGTGGGTGGGGGTGGCTCTGTGGGATAGTGTGCATGTGTGGGTGGGTGGGGGGTTGGGGGAGGGGGGGGGGGGCAAGAAGGGGGGCAGGGGGGGGGGGGGGGGCTATGTGGTGTGTTGGTGTGTGCATGGATTAGGGGCTGTGCAAGTGATGCTTCATCAGAGGGGGGGGGGCATCGGGGCAACTAACGGAGGGTGGGGGCATCTATCCGTTTGTTGCGTTTTGGCGGGCACAAGCGAGTAGGATGGAGCTAGGCGAGGGGTGAAAGGCAGAGAGCGGAAGAGAGGCACCCTGCTCTTGCAGGGAGGATGCTAGTTGCACGTTGAGTGGGATGTGGCCTCTGACTCATCTCCCCTGTGCAGCATCAGGGCCCGCGGCGGTGGCCCGGGGGCAAACAAATGGTTAGAGGGGGCGGGGGACGCAGGGCATCTGTCCTTGTGTTGCGTGTTGGCGAGCACAAGCGAGCAGGATGCAGCATGGGATGGTCAGAGTGGGATGTGGCCTGTGACTCATACCCCCAATGCAGCATTCTCACTGCAAGAGCCCAACCACAACAGGACCACCGTCGCCCCTGACTTGCAGACTGCTTGAGTATCTGGTTGTAACCTTTGTACAACCGGAACTGAAGCAGTCTGCAAGTCAGGGGCAATGGTGGTCCTGTTGTGGTTGGACAAAAGCACAACACTGTTGTGACACGAATGGCCGTACGGGCTTTACACACTTGGTGTTGTGTGTGCTCGCATACTATGCTAGCTTGACGCCGTCAATCGCCACACAGTGATGTGTGCCGGGATGGGCTTACAGTGTATGTGTGCAAAGCACCTGGTGCTTGGAGGCTGGCGTCAGTGTCAGCAAGCAGCAGCTGTGCAAACTCCATGTATAGGCTGTTAACACAGCAGGACCAACTGCTGCTGCTGCTGCTGCTGCTGCTGCTGCTGCTGCTGCTGCTGACAGGCGGCGCATGGCCTTGACATTGATGGTGCCACGTATCGTGCTGCTGAGCCAGACCTGCTGAGGCACACGGCACACGAACTCATCACAACATGGAACAGGTGGGTTGTCGTGGGGGGGGGGGGGGTAAGTGTGTTCCTCTTGTAGCGGAGGGAGTGAATTTAGGAGTTCATCAATTGTAAGTGTGGCTTGTCAATGGGCAGTGCATTTGTTTCTTTTGTGTAGCTGATGCGGCTGACGTGTTGCTGCCGCCTGCCTTTTGGCCACCGCCACCCACCAACTTGGCCGCTGCTGCTGCTGCTGCTTCTGTACTTCTGTTTGTCTCCCCGCAGTGAGCGTGCTGAGGACATCTACCGCATCGTGGCTGCACACATGAACCTGCCAGTGGAGGAGGTGAGGGGGGATGTGCAAAGGATGGGGGGGGGGTGCAGACAACAGCGAGCGTCTGCTCCGACAGTCGCAGCCGCAGGGAGGAAGGCAGCTCTGGGGGGTGGCAGCGGCTGGGTCTGTTAGTAGGTTACTGACGATCTGCGAGGCATGGGGTGGGATAGGGTCGCGGGAAAGGGTTGGAGTGACTTTTGTCTGCTGAGCCTCGATCTCTCTGACAGCTGCACTTTCATCAGCACACAGAGATCACACTGTGTGCGGTCAAGCAAATTGGGACTTTGCTCTCCATGTGTCGCATGAGACATGACCTGAAACTTCCTTGTCTGCCTCTGTCTTTTTCTCTCTCGTGTACCCCCCCCCCCACAGATGCTGTATGCGGAGCTGCTGTGGATCGACCGCCTCGGCATATATGTCCGCACAGAGGCCCTCGGCCGCTCCCCCTCGGTTGTCCGTGTGCCCTTCTACCGGCCAGTGCTGGACGAGCGCGATGCGCGCAGCGTGCTGACGATGGGGAGCCATATCACGTGGGATCAGGAGAAGCAGCGGAGCGGCATGGCGTATGTGCCTGCACCCATCCCTGCCGCACCCGCCGGCAGCAACAACTAAGGACTGCGCTACTGGCCCCCACCCCACTCATATTTTGGGGTGGGGTTGTGTAGGGTTGTGCACTGTGGTGGTGAAGGGGGGGGGGGCATGCCATTCTACCGCCCAGTGTTGGGCGAACGCAATGCCCGCAGCGTGCTGACGGTGGGCAGCCATATCACGTGGGATCAGGAGAAGCAGCGCAGCGGCATGGCGTATGTGCCTGCACCCATCCCTGCCGCACCTGCCGGCAGCAACAACTGAGGGGCCTTGTAAACTGGAACTAGGGCTGTTGCGTGTAGGGAAGTGTGGGGTTGTGCATGGTGGTCGATGGGAGGGTGTTGAGGACAGACGAGGGTTGCATCATGCTGGGGGGAGGGTGCACAGATGAATGGTGGGTGGGGGCTGTTGTGTTGCGGCTCTGGGTGTGTGGTCTGTGTGAGAGAGAGCTGAGGAGTTTGATGGTGTCCAGCCGTCATTGTTGGTGTTGATGATGCAATTGCTTTTGAGGCTTGCAGCTCTACAAAGCCCAGTGAGCATGCTGTCTTCATGGCCTTGGCCTCGATTGTCACAATTTCAGCTGAGTGCTTTCTGTTGTGAGCTACTTTGTAATTGTGCTTGCTGGCTCATGCTGACGTCAGTCATACAGTCTGTGTGTGATGCTCATTCACAAGCGTTGAGCTGTTCCCCGACCTCAGTAGGCATGATGTATAGGAGTACACAGTGCCTATGTGCTGAGCTCGGCACTGAGGTGCAAGCACCCGGTGCTATGGCATCGGGTCAGTTGCAGGACGAAGCCATCGTCACCTGCTAAGCAAATCAGAGTTTCTTACATGGATGCAGACACCCCGCCCAGCACATAACACCACATGCGTCTCAGCGCTCCGCACCATCACGTGTGCTGCAGCTGCAAAATGTACAGACCCACCCCTGTCACTCACAAATACACACCCCCTGTTCAACACAACACCAAAATGCCACCCCAGATGTGATGTGCCACTCCACCATGTGCACCCAAAGGCCAACACGGTGCAAAACCACACGGCCAGCACAAAGCGACCAAAATCAGAGTTGGTAGCACAAGCCAGCCACCAACAGGCCAAAGCTCTGCCACTGCGATGTAATATGTCACTCCACCATGTGCACACACCACATATGTGCCGTCAAAGTCCACACCTGGCTGGCACAAGGCCACGCACATGCCCAAGCTTGCTTCTGATAGGAGAAGCAAGAAGCCCATGTGCACCACATGCATGTACAACAGCCACATGACATGTCACTCCATGCCCACGTGCCCACCACCCCTCCTCCGTGATTGATCACCACCAGCTCACCAATACTGCCAGTAGGCACACACTGTGCTGCAACAGGCATTGCAGGAGCCACTACCTTGCATACATATGTGGATCAATCCTGCACACATCGCTGACCGGTAGCAAACTCAAACACCGCACCACACATGTTCCAACGCTAACCAACACACCAACCCACCAACTCGATCCACGGCAGTACCCAGCACCAGCCCTCGCACCAAGGGGGGGGGGCAAAATGCACCAGGTCACAAACTACAACAGGGCTGCCAGCAGCGTCATGTACTTCACAGGTCGGGTGCTGCGCCCTGTACCGCTCGGGGATCTACAAAAGCACACAGCCCCCAACAAGCACGGAGGTGCACGGCCTTGCGACAAACCTGGAAAAGACCCACGAACAAGTGCTTTCCAGGGCGTTCTCGCAGTGTCTACCTGAACCACCATGTGAAAGCTGACGGCCAGTCAGCGCACCAAGGGTAAACAGCCCCCATATCCCACACCATTCCGCGATGCGGGTCAGTCCGCAAAAACAAACGGGTGTAGGCTGCACCATTCACGGGGTGCAGCGACAAACACCTCAATGAATGGAGAGTGAAGGTGCCTGTTGCAGGCATCAACACCAACACCACCACCGCCAAAGCCTAATGGAGCACCCACCGGCTCACAGTGCTTGCACTCCTGCTCAATGCCTGGCACCATACGCACAACCTGCAGCTCAGCCCGCAGTGCTGCTGATGTCTTGCCAACAACCACCCTAAAGATGCACTGCACACTGGCAGCCGTGCTACACAGTGACAATGCTGGTGTTCCACAAACAGAGCCAGCCAGGAGGTCTCACAGAAAAGGCCCCTGGGCAGGATGTATGGCTGCATGTGAGCGAGTGCATTCCGGCAAGACTGACTTGATTCTGACAGCCTGCATCCACATCATATGGGGACACATATTCAAAATACGGAGCAGCTGCACCCGTGGTGATGCGTGCCGCCACAGGTGCCTTTGCCACATGTGGGCGTTGTGCACACAGTCTCTGCATGCCTGTGCACTCCGCCAACATTCTGCCGTGCCATCCTGAGCATTGATGGCAACTCACAAAATAACCCTAGCTCCATCCGCCAAACTGGCCCTGACGCGTGCGTACGCAGCAAGGGCTGCTGCCGGACCTCTAACACAACACTGCAGCTGCTGCACCTATTCAACCGGCACAGCAGCATTGGCAGTACCTCGAAGAGGCTCAATCAATCCTCAACTCCACCAGACCCGACACTAGCAACCGACATTAGCAACGCTTACGAAATGCAGTTCCTTCTCTTGCCCACGAGCCCCGGGCTCCCTGTTCCATTGCTCCAGCAAGCTGCGCACCATGCGTGTATGCAATGAGCTGCGCTGGACTGAACCAACAAAGCAAGACGCGCAAAAAAAATACCGAGACTTCAACAAACCGCTATACCAGCTAGCGCTGCAGTTGGAGATGCACAACACCACAGCCCGGCTCCCCAGCACCCTGCAAATGCAAGCCCTCTGTGCTTTCTTCCGCACCCAATCCACCACGCGCTCCAACGAGCCATAGGTCCAACACCCAGAGCAATCAAGCTCCAGCACGCCAACCCCCGCGCAGCCGCAACACCCAACATGCCGCAATGACAGCGCCACCGCGACAGTGGCATTGCCACCAACAGCACCTCAGAGCCTCACTTGCCACTCCTGCAGACGATACCCCTCAAAACACCCACGCAAATCCCTCCCATGCATCAGGTAGACATGCGTGCCGGCTTCACCCACCAGGAGCACGGGGAGCGCACATAGGCCTCCACTGACTGTGCTTGCTCACGCCAAGTTGCTGTGCTGGAACAGGCAAACAACCTGCCAGCCGCTGGAACATGCTGAGAGTGTGAAGACCTCCTCGGCCACGCAAAAGATTAGGCACACAGGTCTGCACGCCAATCCAAGTGGACGCCACAAACTGGACGCCACACAAGAGAGATCGGAGCTGCACCCGGCGCACCATCATCCAACCCAAAAAGGTAGCCCACCCCCAAAAGTGGCAGAAACGCTGGGCTGCCTACCATGAGGCGACACATGTGCAGGACCACTCCGAGCCCCTGCAAGGAGGAGCAAACACAGCACCGTTAAGAATGGCTGGTGCCGTGAGGACGCAGGAAACGCTCAGCAGACTGCTGTGATGGATGATGCAGTGGAGAGCCACTGCACAGCCGTGGGCACACACATGTGAGCTGATGCGATGCACCCAGCCCACAGCATTGAAAGGCCGACAAGGATCCGTACGAAAACAAGCGTGAAATGTACTTGAGGCAGCAAAAAGGGGACTGGGGCAAGTGAGGCTTGCTTGAACAACATCAAGCAGCATGTCAAGGGGGGCACCATTGTGTCAGGACATGGGACGCATGCGGCGCCAGCGCAAAGCGCGCCGGCGCAACACTCCGTCACTCGCACTGGTGCATGCAATGCACTCCACACCACGCACAGAGACGACAGCAACAGACACTACGTGCGAACAGCAAGGGAACTGGAGGGCTGGTGAGAGGCAATAAGGTAATACGTGCAGCGAACTGGCACCGAAGGGGTGGGATCTGACTACCCCACCTGATACAAGACACGGGCAACAACACTCACCAGCAGCACAGAGGCTGCTGGACACGGGAGGGCCCATGCTAACAACACAAACTGCCCGCTGCACAAAAGCTCTACCTATGTACTGATTGCACAGCCCCCCTCTGCAGACCCAACTCCCAAACCGGCGGCAACGAGCGGCAACGACAGACAACTACAAGAGAGCAAACTTCCATGCTACAATCAAGTCCAACGCGGCCTGCAATCGGCAAGCCAACAGGACAATTTGCAGCACCTTGGTTCACACTCCCCATGAAATGACAGATCCCCGCAACCTCACCCCCAAAGCTGCAAAAAAAACCCGGGCTAATGACTGTGCTCCTGACAGGCACAGCTTTTGTAGTAATATATACAAACCACAGTGTCAACAAGGCAGACGGCAGCTGTGTTGGCCCCAAAGGGCACACGGCAGGCAACAGAGAAGGCAGGCAGGCAGGCAGGGATGGGGTGCGGCGCAGTACCATGCAACTATGTTGTCAGCACCACGATATGCCTGCGTGTAGGTCGCAGCGCAGTACGACATGGGTCCAGTGGCAACACTACGGCAGTCATGTATCCAAAGCCGCAGATACTGCGTGCACGCCAGGCAACACTAAGGGGTAATACTACACTGTGCCGACACAACGGCAACAAAATGGGAACGCACTGGCAAGCTGCACATGATAGGAGCCGCCAGCAGAGCTGGAGCAGCGAAAACTCAGCCGTCCACAACATGCATCCTGGGCACAAAGACATCCTGGGCACCAATGCGCCGGAATACGCCAGGACCCACCTAAACAACACGACAGAGCTGACAGTACCAAATCAGCGGACACAGCCATCACCCACCCCGTTGCACAACACGCAAGCACACTCGCACAACACAACTACACATGATCCAGAGAGAGGATCTGACATTTGCACTGTTTGTGAACAGACTCGACAGCATCCGCGGGGTGGCAAACCTGTTCACCCTTACTGCAGTGACACGTGGCCTGAACAACCACGGAAAGCCGACCAGGCCACACACGACAACTGGGGCTATGCAGTGTAGGCCTACAGCAGTGTCCTCATCTTGTGTGGCACGCCCGCGAAATGGGGACTGTCGCACTAGGTGCCAAACGAAAATGCGCAACAACAAGCGCCACACCAGCTCGCCTAGATGTGCGGTCACTTGCCATCAGGCCCTCTTCTTCAGCCCAGGGCCCCAAGCAATGTACAAACCAACACACCCACACGGGGAAACAGGCCAGACACCCGCGAGTCATGTTGCTGCATCACACACAAAGAGGCTCTTTGCAGGCACCTGCACTGATTTCCCCTACAAAATGACCAACACTGCGCACACAAACACTGCGGATGCTGAGGAGGGTGGAAAAGGAGGTGGGGCCGCATTGACAACAGGGCTGTGGAAAATCGTGGCGCTGTGCCATGGTGTCAGGCCCAAGGCCGTCAGGAGCCACCAGTAGGCGCACACGCAGTCGGACTCATTGCATCCAACCCTGCGCAGTCTCAACTCGCAGTCTTAGTGGTCCGTGTCGTGGAACAATCACACGCCAGCAATCCCCAACCCCAGCAACAGTGCAAATCAAACAGCCACGTCACAAAGCCAACGAGCCAACTGAGCCACCTACTACAGCGGTAGAACATACACTACGCATGCATGTGCGTCAACATACATGTCGGCACACTGCTGTGGCCTGAAGCACACTCCCAAGCAGAACACACACCCCAGCAGAACACACACCCCAGCAGAACACACACCCCAGCTGCTGATGAATTCCACACTTCTGCAGAGGCGCTGCCCTGCTTTGTCCGCCAGTAGACACACCAAACTAGGTGTGTTAGCTCAAAGCCTGGCGGTCTAGCAAAGAATACCACAGAAAACACTACAAATTGTCGGCAATGGCAACACAAAGCAACATCAACTGCAAGTCTGCAAAAGCACAGCGGCAACTAGTCTAGGGGACGGATGCAACCGACACAAAGCATAGCAAGACAAGCTGCGGAAGACTTCATGCCAAGCGAGGACTCAAGCATGACCCTGCGGGCCTCCAAAGGGCCCGGCATGCTGTGGCCATACACTATGAGCTTGCCAAAAATGGGCAGCCGCTGTAGGCAGACAGTGCTGCTGCGGGTGCAGAGGATATGCGCTTGCTGCTGCAAGGCCACAGTACATACGATGTATACCCGTGTATATCAGGTGGCAATCACCACTGCTGCACAACTTGACAGCCGTGCATACAGCACCTTGAACTTGACTAAACTAAGCGTACTGACAAGTGCTGCAACTCGAACCACACACTCAGCCAACCACAGTCATGATGCCGTGAGCAACGTAAGACCAGCTCGCCCAGGCAGTACCGCTGTCTGCAGCAGTACTGCACTGGCTGGACATATGTGCCCATCCAGAAGCTCTCAGCAGCCAAATAGCCGGCAGAGCCGCAATCGCTGCTGCAATGAGGAAGTGAAGAAGCCACCACCGTCAGAAGGCAACAGGGCGTGCACGCCTAGACACACACACACACACACACACACACACAGACACCCACGACACACGTCCCCTGCAGCATCAGCACGGAGCGACCTGAAAGCACACTGATACATTAGACAACGAGACAGCAAAACGGGTCACCAGCAGCACTGCAGAGTAGCACCATGGCATGCACGACCCGCAATGACACACGTAGCTGCGTGACGCTCAGGGCTTGCGCAAGCTACCCCAAAGCCATCCCACTGGTGCATGGTGGCAACCTGCATGCAGGCAGGCTCAGTCAGCCGCCCAGTGTCAACCTGTGCATTACAACATCCCCTGTGGCTTTATTCCCAGAACTAGAATCACTGCAAGGTGGTGCCGAATGACTGATTGAACAGGCCAGAGCAAGCGACAAAGTCCTGCATACCGTGAATAGTGTGGCTGTGCACGGCGTTGCCGCCTGTCAGCTGCCACTGAATGCAATCCCTCAAGCCCCGTTTGCCCAACAAGCTGGACTGCTGGCCCCCAGTGGAGCGCAGTCCCAAACACAACAGCTGCATCGGCTGCTGAGCAGCATCATGAAGATAGAGCGGCCATTGCTGCCACAGCGGTCCCTGAAAGGCAACTGAAGCATGCAAGCCAGCACATGCCGGCTGCGGCAGACGCCGCAAGAGATGTCCTGCTGTGCTGCTGTCGTGCCAGGCACTCCAAGACCATACATAGGCACTGGCATACACAACAAGCAGCCAGCAGTGATGTGCTGTAAAGCCCCAGACACCACCAGGACTTCCACAACGCCCCGTGGCGCTGCCTCCTGACATGTGCACATCACCCACCACCCGCACATGGCAGAGCCTGAATGTGCATTGCTCAACGCGTCAACTCTACAACTACAACACTCTTGACAAAAGCACAGACGGAAGCACACTCCTGAGCACAGTGAGGATGCGAACGCGTCAGGCCTCCGTGAACAATTCACCACACAGTGATGGGTAGTCAGTACAAGCCCCAGAAAAAAAGTGCCGCTTCTTCGATCATCACTACTGTGCGATGCCAATCACAAGCCCGCGCAGAGTCAAGACAGAACCACAAGACCACAGACCCCCATGTCAAGTAACAGCAAACATCTGGTGCCAGCCACCAACCAAAGCTAGGTGCAACCTGGCACACCTCTCACGCAGTGGGGGCGCGCTGCGGCTTCCCGCGCTTGAAGGTGCGCCGGTGCATGCGTTTGCGCGCGCATGCCCGGGAGCCAGCCTTGCGTGGGACGCGACGCTTGCGGGGCGCCTGGTCCTCGCTCGGCTCCACAGGCTCAGGGCACACCCACAGGTCCAGCGCAGGAGGGGCCTCGGCCTCCTGGCCGCTGGCCCCCTGCTGCTGGGGGGTGCTGCTGGTGGCTTCAGGGCTGCCGGCGCCTGCGTGGTGCTCCAAACTGCTGGGTGCAGCGTGCAACCGCATGCGCTTGGGCCCAGCACGGCCCTGCATGTCGTCTGCTGGCGAGGGTGTTGGTGACAGGCTGCGGGGTGCGCCCTTGAAAGCAAGGCTCTGCACGGCCTCATCCCAGTTGCGCACCTTGCGTGCCCGGCCGCTCCGCTGCAGCAGGACAGGGAAATCACACAACAGCACATTAGGCGTTGTTTCAGTTGCATGTCAGCCACTGATGGGTTCCCCAGGGCATGGCGACTCCGCCAGCACATCCTGTGTCAGCACACGCTAAACATGGCTGCTGCTGCTGGCTGCGACCCCATAACCCAGTCCGATGCAATGTCGCTTCTGGCTTGTTCTCGGGGGTGCCTCCCCAAGGACCAACCTCTATGCTGATGTCATGACCGTCAGCTGCACCAAGACACTAACCCTGGGTCCCTGCTGCTCCGGCTCCTGCATGCCCCGTGCCTCGTCCTCCATGGCTGACAGCTCATCCAGCTGGCGCAGGATGTCGTCCTGCACATACTGGGGCAGCCGCGCAAAGCGCGCCGCCAGGGATGTTGCCGCCATGGGGACCTCAGCACACTCTGCTGCTGCAGGAGGCTCAGCACACTCTGTGGAAGTCTCTGTGCACAGCAGCATGGTGGCGTCTGGCATTGCGTCCTGCTGTGCTGTGGCTGCTGTGCCGGAGGGGCCTGCCATGAACATGTACAGCAGGTCTCCTGCAGCCTGCTGCTGGAAGGCGCAGGGCGCTGGCTGCTGGGCGTGCATCACAGCATCTGCAGGACAACATGCATGAAAGCAGCACAACAACACATCAGCAAATCCCAGTGGGTCAACAACACACCCGGCTGCTGATTTTTGCCAGCATGGCTGGTGGGACAGTGCATTGCAATTATGCGACACCACCGGCCAGTGACGGTCCTTTTGCATTACTTTCACACCTACACTGAAAGCTGGCTGGCCATGAAGCAAAGCTGGCTGCACCGTATTAACTACCTACTCTGATGTCACGCAGCCCCAAACAGCACGCACCTGCTGTTGCCATGAGGGACGTCGCCCCTGCCGCATCCGAGCCTGTGCTGACGCTCCTGAGCAGGCTGCACAGCTGGCCACGAGCCTTCCTGCAGCTGCGGCGCCCCTTGCGGCTGCTGCTGCCTGGGTGGCGCTGTTGCTGCTGTGACGCTGCGTCTGCGGCCGTAGCAGCTGCAGCATGAGCCGCCAGAGCTGCAGGAGGCAGCTGCAGGCTGTTGAGCACGGCACTGTAGGGCCCAGCAACAGACCTGGTGCGTGACCTGGCAGCAGGTGGGCAAGAGTGCAGCATGGGTGGCACCTGGATGCTGCAGAATGGGCTGGGCTGGACGGGCATAGCTTCAGGAACGGCCAGCATGCTGTTGGGCTGATGGGGCCCCAGGTGCATGTGCTGGTGCACCTGCTGGGGCAGCTGTTGAGGCTGGGGCCGTGCTGGCAGCTGTGCTGGCGCCCAATGGTGCTGGGGCTGCTTGCGGGGCGCAGGCAGGAACACGGAGGGGTCCAGGGTGTTGAGCACGCGAGAGATGTCGTGCGGGGACACCTGCCCGTGTGCTAAGGCTGTCGCCACCTGCTGCACCAGCGGGTTGACTCCGCCCCCTTCCTGCTCTGGCATGCAGGGAACGGGACTGGGGCTGCAGGAATGAGCAGGCAGCGCCATGTTGATGCCAAACGACTCGACACAGCCCCAGGACTCCTGCTGCCGAGCAAGGCGAGACTGCCTCAGCTGTTCCTGCACCATGGCCAGCTGAGCAGGACTCAGAGGGGCCAGTGCCTCCTTGATGCTCTGGATGCCCACGCTGGGGTCGACAGATGTCCTGACATCAGCGTTACCGGCATGGTGAAGCGGGCTGCCGGCTTTCTGGCCTGCGTGGTTTGCTGACGGGTTCCTGCTGCTGCTCCCACCAAAGGGACTGGGCGACCCAGCGTGCTGCTGCGCGGTCTGGGCGGTCTGAGCGGAGTCTAAGCTGTTGCTGGGTTGCAGATCAGCCTTCCGCGCCACAGTGGCGCCCTGAAGGCCGAGCATGACCACAGCGCAGGTTGATGGTGGGAGAGAAGCGCTGATTCAGCCAGGAACTGGCCGAAGGACTCCCCTGGAGCGCACTATACAGAACGATGAGGTTATTGAACTATCACGAGCGCTGTACGTGGTGCAGACAGTCTCAGAAAGGCCAAAGAGACCAGACAATCGAACACAACTCTTGCAGTGCCAGCTACGCGATGGATATTGTCAATAGGCTAGACCCAAACTGTTTGCCTCGCTTCCAGCACGCCTCGTGTTCACAAAGCGTGGCGAGGTTTGGGCAAACCCTGTAGTCAGGTTGGTGTGTGGTCCTCTTAGGCCCAGCGCTTACGCATGGCTGCCTCAACTACCCCATGTTTTTGCCATCCACCATCAAGTGGCGCCAATCTGTGCACTGCAACGTGCAGCCAGTGCGCATAGAATGGCTTAGATCTTGAGCCAGGCTGGCTGTTTTTGAGTGTTCTGAGCACTGATGCTTTCAGGGAGCCACCAAAGCTGCTTGCAGTCACAATGTATGCCGTTCATGGATATGCACCGTGAGTCACCCCATGAAGCTCGTCATCAGATTGACACAGGCCCTCCCGACGACTATTCTCGTCAGCCTGTCCTTTCACTGCGCAGTGCATGCATCTTGTCACACCTGAAGTACCCCCCCCCCCCCCCCCCCCCCCCCCCCCCCCCCGACGATGGTTCACCCCCACCCTCCATCCTATTCCCATTCCCAATCCCACCCAACCCCTTCATGGGGCCCCTCGACACCTTCAACATCTTACACATATTTCTATGTTCAGGCAACTAAACACATTGTTACAATGTCAGCCAGGGACTTGCACCAGGTGTCCTGGGATTGCGACATGCACTGTTCTCTCCCTACCCCTTGGTGGGTGTGCAGCGCTGCAGCACCCACACCATACCTGGCCAGGTCATTGGTCCACAAAAATGTGGCGTGGGAGCTACAGCCTTTTTAAGACAGCAACACATTCCAAACACCCACCGTCAATGCATGCACATACACTACAGCATCGGAAACAGTCCCGCACCGCAGCTGTGAGGCCACATGCTGCCACCCCTCAGACACCCACACACCCAGATACCCCCTAAACACTGCCTGCATGGTGATCAATTCAAGCAAAGCTGCAGCAGGTCAAAGCAAAGCTGCTGTTGCGCTGCTTGCCAGCAGCCACGCTGCTTTGGCTATATGCCAACCCAGCCATACTGAGCACTTGTCACAGTGCTGCGCTGGGTGCGGCGGCGGTCTTGGTCAGTCAACACCCCTGCCAAGTCACCTGCTCTCAGCATTGCACACAACACTGGCATCCCCACAATGGGCAGACTGCTGCCCTTGCAAAGTATTTCGGTGCAGCAATGACGAAGACACACCGTGTTGTAATACAGGGACTCCTGCGCCTGCACCATTGTGACAATGGTGCAGGCGCAGCAACACTCTCAAAGAGAGCAACAGCCACCCAGCCACCAACACAGCAATCTGTGCTGTCAGCACCTGCCAGCTGCCTGCTCAGTCAACTTTTTAGTGACGGCCAAGAAGAACACATGCCAGCCAAAAGGGGTTGTCAAAAGTTGTCAAAGTGCAGGCGAGGGGTGGGCTTGAGGGCGCCGACAAGCACAGCACAGCACAAACATGATGTCACCACGCCAGTCAGATCATAATCCCAGCAGTGGCTACTCTCCCAGGAGCCCTCTGCACTCCTCACGCACGACGCTGTGCTGCAACAGTCAGCAACAGTCAGCAAGACTGAAGCACACATGCCGCTGCCACGCCTGCCTGCCCTGCACATGCAGCACCTGTGCTGAGCTTGTGCCATTGGAACAGTTTGGTAAAACACTTAGCGTGCCTGCTAGCTGCTGGCACCTAGCTGCTGCCTACAGTCATGAATGCAACTACACGCACCCCTCACAACCAAACACCATACAGATGAAGCTGCGTCTCAAAGTTGATGATACACGCTGCATGCTTGCTGAGAGACAGACTGCACCAAAGTTACGTTGTTCATCCCTGCATCCACACAACCACAGTATGCAAGCCTACCCCGCACCACACGCTGCACAGCAGCCACGCCCGATGAAAAAATGCAGCACAGCATGCTGCTACTGTAGAGCAGCATGGCAGGGCCGCCACTGCTGCTTGCGGCGACTTGCTGAGCGCGTACACCCATCTGCCAGCTGCTGCTGCTGCTTGTGAGCCTGCTCAGTCCCACCAGACTCCACCCCTGGGGTCAGCCTGCTGCTGTCGCTGCCGCCATCACTACTGCCGCTGCCGCTGCCGCTGCCTGGGAATGCCTCGGAGCTTGACCCATCCAAATCTGCTGGTGCTGGGGTGGGTGGCTTGCGCCCCTTGTCCTGCCAGTTGTTGAGCAGGGGTGAGGATGGCAGCACGGGACCTGAGGGTGGGTTGCATGGGTCTGCTGTCCTGCGGGTCCGCTTGCTGCTGGTGTGGCTGCTGTTGTGGCTGCCGCTGGTGTTATTCGCGCCAGCAGCGTCTGCAGGATCCGCGCTGCCTGCAGGGTCGTGCTGGCCTTCTGCTGCACGCTTGCGAGTGAGCTGGCGCAGGAAAGCAATGCAGTTAACAGGGACCAGAACAACAGCAACAGCAGAGGCGCGCATGCACGAACAGCAGACAGTCAGCACAGCGGAGGGGTTGGCGCAGCTGCCCAGCAGACGTGCTGCACCTTTGCAAGCAAAAACCAGGACAGCAGTACCGTGCACAGGAGGGTTCTGCTGACAGCACAATGCATGCTGCGCGTGCGCAGGGGGTGAGCATGATTAGGGTGCGCACATGCTGCTTGCATGCATGCATGCATGCATGCACGAGACCCCAGGCGCAGCGCCACACAGCGCGAGCAGCAGCTGCTTACCCTGGGACCATGCTGAACGAACTTGTCACGCCTGGCCTGCTTCAAGGCTGCAATGGCTGCGGCACGGTCTGCAAGCTGCTGCTCGCGCTCCAGCAGCGGGCCTACAACTTTCTGCAGTGCTGCACGGGCCTCCTTTTCCTGCAGCTGCCAGAGCTCAGCTACGCTCTGTGCTGCCTCCACGACGTCTCCATCACTCTGGGGCCCGAAGTATGTGTCCAGCACACACACAAAGGCCTCGAGTGGCTCCTTGCCCTTGTGCTGGCCTTTGGCATGCCGCGCGCCTGCTGATGCAGATCTGCCGTGCGGCTGCTGGCCTGTAGAGGGCTTGACACTGCTTACTAGGCTGCTTTTAGAGGTCCTCCGCTCCAAGTTGATGTTCAAGGCCTGCTCTGGAGGCTGCCCAGACAGTCTGCCACTGCGCCTGCGCTGGTTGCCCGCGTCTGCCTCAGCCATGATGACTCACGGGACAGAGGCTGAGGCACCAGTGAGAGGTGCCAAGAAGGGTATCAGCAGCACAATGGGACCCTTGGGAGGCTAGTGTGGCTCCTCAACGTGTCCAAGGTCGATGGTGGTGGAATTGAGCACCCCAGACGTGCAAGATAGGGTTGCACTCACGATTGGTAGAACCAGATGCCGGAATATCAATTTGTAATGTTTGGCAGGGCCGCGAGTGGACGGGCGTCGTCCCTCCTGGGCTTTGGTAGTGTTCAACGTTGAGGATTAGTTGGGGCTGAGTCGATGGCCGTGCCAGGCCTTCTATAGTAGCTACTCCACCATTCATGCCTACCACCAGCCTTTGCCAGGCCCTGACCTTTCGCCACAACCCCCAGGTCCCTGTTGAGAAGACGCCGCCTTGGCTGTCCCCACTGCACCACTTGCTGTGGCCCAGGCATGTGCTGTTGTGGCTGCTTTGCACTTGCATGAAAGCCCCCTTGGCACCTGTGTGGGTGCTGATGCAAGTGGCAGTGCAGGGTGGTGTGGTCAAGGTCCACCCAACCTGGCTGCAGCCACATGGCGGCACACCATCCTTCTGCACCACCTCTCTGGCAGGGGCTGGCAGCAATGCAGCATAAGTGGATCACCCAAGAGCCTCCCCAGGGCATTTGGCTGCCTTGGACCACATTCTGCAGCTAGATACAGCAATGCGTCTGTGTTGTGCATGCACACTCCACGTGTCCCACAATGCGCCTACATGTTGTGTGCATCACCCTGGGATGCAATGCCAGCAAGCTTGGGCGGCGCCCGTGCAGAACACACTGTGACACATCGTTGGCAGCAAAGTGTGAGTTGTGGGCTCAACAACGCAGGCTGGGTAGCAGTGGCAGGGGGGGTGATGGCGTAGTGGCGTGTGCGCAATGCTGGCGGTCAGCAGCGTGCTGCGCGTGAGTTGCAACAAACGGTGGAGTGCACCACATGACGGCAGCAGGACCTGCAACACCATTTAGGCACCAGGCGCCATGCTGTCAACTGCAGCATTGTGTGCACTGCACCCCACAAGATTGGGACACTCAGTGACTGTCGGGCGGCAAGAGATGCCTGCGCTGTGTAAGCCCTGGCAATGAGGAGAAGGGGCTTGTGCATTGAAGCACTGAGTGTTCTGCATTCATAGGCTCTGAAGATGGGTGAATGGGAGTAGGTTGACTGCGCACGTGGTGCACTGACGTTGCACAGCAAGTTGCATGCATGTATCACAGGAAACATACTGTACCACTGGAAACACCTGTGCAGCTGGCAATACAAAAGGTGTGCAGGGCCGCCAGGCGATGCTGACAGGACTGCAGACAGGCAGGCAGGCAGGGCCTATCTATCTGACGAGCCAGCCTGGCAGGCAGGCATCATGGCAGCACACTGGCGGGGCAGGGCAGAGCAGCACAGCGCAGCACCTCTGTTGCTAGGTAGTACATCTTTGTCCAGAATGCAGCCCAGAACAACAAGCGAAAGGTGTGCAGGGCCGACAGGCGACGCGCAGCCCAGCACAGCAGCTCACTACCTCTGCTGCCAGGTACTGATTGTTTGTAAGCAAGCAGCCAAGGTGTGGCCGCCCAACCAGAGATCAGACGGCAAGGTTGCCTCAGCAGGACCTGTTGTGAACGAGTCTTTCAGCAGGTGTTCAATGCAGGAGCTAAGCAGCACCTTGCCTGGCCTAGCAAGGATATCAGCCAGCAAGCATCGGCAGCATGCCTGTAGCTGGACGTGGAGGCAATGTCGGAGGCATGCCCGCTGGGGAGCTTGTCTGCAGAAGCCCCAAGCAGGAACCCAAAGAGCAGCAAGCACTTCGGTACCTTCCACGACTGCATTCCTGAAGTATACCAGCAAAGAAGCAGTGGCTGGTCCCTCTCACAATCACAGCAAACACACCCAGCGGTGCTGCTGATCAGGTGTCACCTGCTGAACCAAGAGCCTGTGCTGACTTGAAGGGCGTAGTTAGGAGCACAACGTAGAAAAACTGAGTACAGAGACTCCTGAATGAGGCTGGCTGGGAGGGAGGGCGGGTGGGTATGTTGTGGGTTGATCAGCTCAGGCAGAGAGTGCTGCGGCGCAGCACGGTTATGGATTATGCAGCTAATGTGCATGCTGCTAGACTGTAGAGGCGCCGCGTATGGGTTTATGGGGTTGGGTTTGGTTATTTTTGTGATTGCGGCTTCCCTTTGCTCGCGCTGCTGCTCTGCCTCGCCCTCCTTTTACAGCCAGTACTTTGTTGCCGTTAAAGTTGGACACACGACAAAATGCGTGTGATCTCGGCAGTGTTGCTGGTGAGGCAGACAGCTGCTCGGGTGCATCTGTTTCGTGTGTCTCCATGGCTGCCACTGACGCACCGCAACCCCCCTGTCGCAGGCCAAGCTGGGTGGCAATGCCAACCCTGGTGCCGCTGACGTGAAGAAGATTCTCAGCTCCGGTGCGTGCCAGGAGCAGCAGCAGTTCCCATCAGCCACCAGCAGTCAGCCAGGCTGGAAACAGCCTGGTCCGTTAGTGGGCTTGCAAGTAGTGTCATGGAACAAACATGAACATGTCTTTCTATCAGTTGCAGGGCTGGCTGCCATGGCTGCCTCGCTTGGCACCAGCTTGGCACCAGCGCAGTTGGGCCACCGTACTGTTTCAACAGCCGGCAGCTGTGCATGACTGTTTCCAGCTTAATAGCTTTGTGCATGTTACCAAAAGGAACACCTTGTATGTTTGACCTGCACATCAACTGCTGACCTTGACCATGTATCTTCCTGCTGCTGTGTCTGCATGCTGCCACTGTGTCTGTGCTGTTGTTTCCTGCAGTCGGTGTTGAGGCCGATGCCGCTGATGTTGAGAGGCTCATGAAGGAGCTGGAGGGCAAGGACATCGACGAGCTGATCGCTGCTGGTGCGTCGCCGACAGCAGCACACTACAACAGCACGCATGTTGCCTGGCAGGGCAGGCGTCGCTGACAGCAGCACACTACAGCAGCACGCATATTGCAGGGCAGGGCATGCGTTGCTGACAGCAGCACACTACAGCAGCACACATACCGCAGGGCAGACCAGCTGTCGGCCTGACGCTGTCAGTGACAGCAGCACACCACACCAGCACACATATCCCAGGGCAGGTGTATCCGCACAAAGTCACACAGTGCTGAAGTACAGGGCAGGCAGCGGTCAGGCAGCATGCCAACACATCAGGACCTCCACCACGGCAGCAGTAGACAGCAATGCAACCACCGAGCACGGCACTGCAGGGCAGGGGGTGTGTTTCAAGCCAGCATGTGTAGCAACCAGTGCAGGGTTTGCTGACATCACACCATGGATGGAACAGATGACAGCAGATAGGCATGGTGCTGTTGGATGGCAAGTGGGCTGAGCCACACTAGGCCTCTGTGCTGTGCTGGCATTCAAGTGGATCCCCCCTCATCTCAACCCTTCCCTCTCCTCCTCCCCCCACCACCGCCATCATCGTTTCTCCCCGCAGGCCGCGAGAAGCTGCAGTCCGTGCCTTCCGGCGGTGCTGCTGCTGCTGCCCCTGCTGCTGGTGGTGCTGCTGCTGGCGGCGCTGCCCCTGCCGCTGAGGCAAAGAAGGAGGAGCCCTCTGAGGAGGATGAGGTGGGCGGGGGGTGATCTTGACTCGGTGTTTTGCTACATTGCAAGAGTGTGGCTAGGCTTGGAATGGGTTGGGGGGTACCATGGGGGGGGGTCCCTTTGAGGAGGACGAGGTGTTTGGGGGTTAGCAATCAGTACTGCAATGTTTGACGTCGCTGTGTGCTGCTGATGAGGGTGTGTTGCAACAGGAGGGGGGGTCACGCGGGGGGGTGGGTGAAGGGGAGCACCATCAGGATTTGGTGTTCTGGGCGCAAAGCTTGCATGGATGACTTGAAAAAGGCATGGCAGAGCCGGACACCAGAATCTCAGCATGACGGCCGATGTGTGCTTTCATATCTTGTGTGGTGTGTTCACTGGCAGCAGATGACATGTGCCCCTGTGATGTATGAAATTTTGCCGAACTGACCTCTCCATGGAGATTCTTTTCCGCTTAGTGTCTGAGGGGACCACTCATGTCAGTTGGGCTAGGTTGTGCTGGTGCATGCTTTGCAGCCATAGCCATGTGAAGCACGTGGTTTCCCTCCTTGACTCTGTACCTTTTTGCTTGCCCCGTTGTTTGTGTTTGCAGGACATGGGCTTCTCCCTGTTCGACTAAGCAGCAACTGCTGCTTCTCCTCCCTGCTACACCCTCCTCTGAGTCTGAGGCCAGCCAGCTGGACAACTGCAGCAGCAGCAGTATCAGCCCTCAGCGACACCAGCTGGGCTGTGGCCGCAGCAGCAGCGGCGGCTGGGTGAGGGGCAGCAGCAGTGCTGAGCAGTGTTGGCTGCTCTGCAGCAGCAGTGGGGCCTCACTTCTCAGTGGTGTAACTGTCCAGTAGCTCAACCCAATGCCTCCATATGGTTTGCAGACACACGCAAATGCAAGAGTGGTGACACGTCAAAATGTATATGTTGGTGCACATCAGAGCCCCAGCGGTGGGATCTTGAAATGCACACGCATGCTGCAGCCGCCATGCTGTGGTTGAAAGGCGTGCTTTCGATTGACTATGGCTGGTGCAGCAGAGACTGGGACAACAGCAGTTTGACCAACAAGGACAGAGATAGTGTCCCTGCAAGCACTCTTGCTACAAGCTGGCTTTCCTGACATTTGCAGGCTGCTGTGCATGAGCGATGTCCTCAGCACACCCCAACAGCTGAGGCACCCTGACAAACTCAGAAACATGCTGAATGTATATCCTGTTGGATGGAATCAGCTCAGATATGGAACAACAGAAGAGGTGGTTGTGCAAAAGCTGGCCAAGGGTTGGGGGGCCCCGAAGCTCGTCTAGCCGCATTTGCACATGCATATGCATCACTTACTACTTCTTTTCGTTGACAGACACGGCAGCTTCAGCCTCTGCGATCTTATTACAAAAGCTGGCCACCACACTACAATGCAGCATCGTAGCTTGGCCTTCACAGGGCAGCGGAACCATTCAGCTGGGCTGTCTTACTGAGAGGACTGCTAGCACTTGCTGCTTCAGACAAGTCTGTCCACATTTCCAGTGCAAACTCATTGGCCATTCCATCTGCAACAACTCACCAGCAGCTTGCTCTGCCAAAAAGCAGTGCACCCGGTGCACCAGTGGTCCTCAGGGCCCCCAGCAGGCTGATGTCCTGCTCGCAGGGAGACACAGTCACCAGCTCAGCAGAACAGTCACCAACCCAGTGGCATTTGGGTGCGGCGAGGCATCAGGCCGTCGCCGCTATGCATGCCACATGCAACGATCACATGATGCAGCTGCAGCCTGCAATTTCAGTCTTGCCCAGCGGTGACACAGGAATGACAGTTACAGTTACAGTAATTGGCTCAGCAAAAGCTGAGCAACCCACAAGGGAGCCAGAGGCTCATGGGGGTTTACAATGCAGGCTTCACAGGCACCGTGCCTGACTGGAACGGCTGCATAGCGCACCTCGCCTTCGCCCTGCATAAGTCTGACTGCAGGTAGTTGTGGCGCGCCATATGCATGCAGAAGTTCCTCCGTGCTTGTAGGACGCAGCAGGCCATGATACAGTGCAACTGCACCCGCAGCTCCTCATGCCAGGACGTGGCGCCTACCATTCTGTACAGCGCACCACCGGGTGCCTGTAGTTTGCTGCAGCTGTGCTGTGCTGCAGTCGAAGTGACTGAACATCAGGGGCGGCGCCTTGAGCAGGGTCAGCAGCACTCAGTGCATCAGTGCCGCACTGCACAGCACAGCAGTTGTGCTGGGGCAGCATTTGGGCAGCCGCTAGCGGCTAGCATGGTGCCCCCGGGGCAGGGCCTGCATGTCCTGGGCAGCCTCAGCAGTGCTTGTTCGCACCGACGACCTTGTTGGGGGAGTTTGGCAAACCTTGCTGCTGTGCTATACCGCACACCGCGGAACATTGCTGGCGTGTTCCGTGGACAGTAGCCCAGGCCGCTGCCCTGTATCATACAGGGAGGCTCATCCTAGAACAGCAAGCCTGGCAAGGTCAAGCTATGGTCTCTGCGCCAGTGGGTTGCGCTTGTGCTAAGTCAGTTGTGCTGAGTGTGTCAGCGATAAGCTTGACATGACCTGCACCAGTGCCAGTGATGCAAAGCTTGTTCAACAATCATGATCATCACGATGTTCCAGGTCACAGGCAGGAATGCCATTGCTGCGGGATTGAGCGGTGCTGCCAGCACCTAGTAACCAGACATGCTTCAACCTTTCCCTGCAGGCTAGTGCCACTACAGCGGTTGTACTTGGATGGCACCCGGCGTTTGTTACATGTATGGCTATTTGTCCTTATGTGATGGCTTTGTGTTGGGCAAGATGTTGCTGCACTTCATGCGTGTCTGGCCCAGGGTGATGTAGCTGGCCCACGCACCTCGTGTGAGCAAGCGTTGCTGCTGAATATCCATATCACAACAAGGAAGTGAGTTAGGAGTGCCTGACCCGTGTACTACACTTGAAGTGCTGGGAAGGGACTCTGACCCTCCACACTTGTACTGTACTGTACAACATTGTACTGCCAGTACTGCTCAGGCTGAGCACATCACCTTATCAAAGTAATTCAGCTGTGATGTGAAGCCCTGCTGTCTCCTCTGCCACTGCAGTACTGCTTCTCTGTTGCAGTTGAGGTACCAGTACACTGCAACAGAGGGTATGATTGCAGCGGTGCTGCAGTGCCAATGCCGTACAGACCAAGCTAGCTGTACATTGCAGTGTAAGAAGGGACGAGGCAGAGTTGAACTGCCACAGCAGCGCCACCCACATGCATGGGCCAGTGCTGCCGCTGAGACCGCTCATCTTCCCGGATGTGCTGTGCCGAGACGGATTGCTGAGCGCACCCAGCAACTGAGGAACTTACATCCCGACGCATGGTGTGTGTAATGCACCCAGGATCTCTGGGTGCACACCATGGTGGTACGAAGGGGCATGCATCGCCCTGTAAATTCCTCCAAGCTCAGAGACTGCTGTCCAGTGACACGGGCGCCAGCAGCGACAACTTGCAGCCGCTTGGGTATGCAGGTGCACCAGGTCTTTCACTGAGGCACCTGTCTGAGTGCTAACAGAGCTGGCCTATACCTTACCCATGGCTGGACTCTAGCTGCTAGGCTAACCACCTACTGCTGCTGTTGCTCCAGGCCTAGGGCATCTCACCAGCCTCTCCGCCTGCGTGCAAACCGTCTTGCAAGGCAGAAAAAAGTTAGTCTAAGCAGATGGCAAGCGTCCTCCGGCCTCTCAGGTCCTCAGGAAGTCGCCTGCAGGTTACAGAGGTGCAAGTGACTGGACACATCTTGCAGTGTCCAGGATGCTTTCTTGGCTAATACCCAAACACGAAAGCCGCACACATCACATCCTGACATGAACGGTGATGCAGGGCAGCTTATTTAGTGGCCGCGGAAGGCTCCCGCGCGGGCATAAGGGTGCCAGTCACACAAGTGCCAGCAAAGTGCAGACAGGGTTTGAAGAGTTCAAATATGCATGAAATTTGCAGCACACCGTCGTGCTGTGCGGATTGGTGGAGGTCGGGTAAGTCAAGTTGGTTAGATCGCCTCTCCACCGAAAGCTTGCATGATAGTGGTGTTCTTCGATGGTTGAAAGCTTAAAGCTATGCCAGCGTAAAAGTATCAGTTACAGTATGAGGTTGAGGTAGGCTGTGTTTAGCTGGGATCTGGTGTACAGCAGAATGGTGTGCTGCGGATCAACTGCTTGCTGACAAGGAGTGAACCTGGCTGGCATCACTTTTCTGCCATCTGCAGTCCATGAAAAAGATCCTTAGCAAATGCTTTATTTGCCGCAAGTTTCGTTTTTTTAGCAGTGTGTGCCGGCCAAGTTGTGTTCAGTCCAGCGTGCCTTCAGCAAAGCCAACCTATCAAGAGTCGGACTCCTGACCACAAACCCATCCCAACCAGACCATGCCACTGCCTTCTGTGCACGATCAAACCCCACACAACATGTGCCATGTTGCCACAGCCAGCTGGCTATGGCCTGGCAGGCCAGGCACCTGCGCACGCACACCAGCCTTGTGCTCATGTTCCACTGCTGCTTGCCAAACACAGTGTACTTGTGTGCACCGCGCACAGGAGCCTACTGGGTACTGAGTACTGCCAACCACAGGATCAGTTCCTGAACGGGGGTGCAACCTGCTGCATGCTGACCACACACCATGCGGATGCATTCAACTTGGAGAGCACCGGCATTAGGTGTTGCATGCAAGCGCAGCTTGCATATTGCCGGTCGCAGTGCCAATTGCAATCACGTCAGCTACCACAGTTGATGACAACAACAGCTGGTCTGACCCATGGCTAATGAGCATGACTGCCAGCCAATGAAAATGAGGCAGCATACAGTCTGTCCATTCACTGCTGCAAGCCTGGCAACACATCTAGTAGATGCAGCAGAAAACACACTGTGCAATTGGGACATGCCAACCACACCAAGCACCCCAGCAGCCCCAGCACGTGCACCCCACACTGCAACGCAATGCCTTCAAGCAGCCCTAACAAGCCGCTAGAAGAGATGCGCAACACTCACGCACTTTGCAGCAGACGCCCGTCAAGCTGCAACAGACCCACAGTGGCCCATCACACATCACAGCACCTTACAACAACCAGAGACGCTGCAACCCAACAGCAGCTGCACTGGCAGCAGCACTCAAAGTTGACCCCGTACCACCTGGCAGGTGCAGCACCATCGCCCCCTCTGGAGCCCCCTATGGAGACTGTGTGTCAGATGGGCCAAGCTGAACCCTGACGGTGTCATTAGCTCTGGCCCTAGCAAAGTTCCGCAGGATGCTCTGGCCACTCGCAACACACACGAGGCTGCATTTCCCTACACCGTGCAGCCACTGTGGGTGGCGCCAGCCTACACTGGTGGTAGTGGCACTGCAAACTGACCACTACACCGCCAACACTACCAACCCACCACAGCAGCTGCACTACAGTGGAAGAACTGCCCATGCACCCAAAGCTAGCAAACACACACCCAACTTGGTACACAGCCGGCCTACATACAATAGCTGCATGCATTTCTACGGCACCTGCAAGATAGCTGCTGCTCAGAAACCTTAAACACATGAACTGCAGATAAAGCAGTCAGCCACGGCCGACATTGAGAACAACCACAAGCATAATACAGCCGGATAACTACGGCAGACAACAGCATGCGCCACACCTGCCAGACTAAACATCCTCACCATCCAAATCCTCATCAACGGGATGCAGGAAGTTCACCAACGCTGCTTCATCTGAGAAGCTTCGGCCCAGCAGCAGCTGTGCTGGCAGGACCACCGCGCCCCCGAGCATGACATCCTCCTTCCTGGCACCCAACCTGACCTGCCCACCCTCAAGCAAGTCCACCACCATCTTGACTGTATCACCAGCCTTGCCCCCAGCAAAGTCACGCTGCAGCTGGGCATCGAACATTAAAGACCTGATGCCCTGCAGATACGTTGGGACCCCTACAGGCTTGAGCAGGCGGCTGTCGTCAGCATTGCCAACCAAATCAGGTGTGAGGCTGCATGGCTGTGAAAGCACGCTGCTGACGTAGGCCTCCTTGCTGAGGGTGCTGCTGCCCTGGGCTGCCTCTAGCACTGCGTCGCTAAAGACCAAGCCCAAGCCATCGCTCAGGAGAGCTTGGTGGGCCCAGGTGTTGCAGAACACGAATTCGTGCAGCATATCAAGCAGCAGCAGCAGGCACAGCCCATGTGCCAACTTCAGCAGTGACGACAGCTGCTTCGCCACCTCTTGCTGCACATCACGCCACTGCTCAACGGTGGCCAGGGGTGCTCCTACTAGGAGTTTGGCCTGCTGCTGCAGGGTGAACTGCATCACCTGCTTGGCCCTTATTTGTAGCCTGTAGTTGCTGCCCTCCAGCAGCAGCTGCAGTGCTTGCTCCGGCAGCTGCACGATAAACTTCAGCTCCTCCATCTGGCTGCATGCTGCGTTGTACAAGCCCTCATAAGACCCAACTGCGTCTGCAAAGGCCAGCACCTGCGTCAGACCTGCCACTGTGCTGAGCTGCTGTTTGTCCTGCTCGCCAAGCTCTCCCAAGCCATGGACAGCGCTGCAGGCACAGCTCAGCCAGCAGCTGACTGTCTCGCGGGAGAAGGGCTGCCCATCTAGCAGCAGACCGCTGACATCCCACACATCTGCTGGTGCTGGTAGACCCCTGGCACTGTCGCATGAGGTTCGAACCAACAGTGAATCAGCTTCAATAGAGTCTCCAGACGCTATTTTGATTGCCATATCAGTCTCTCGACGGCGTTTGCGCGAGCCCATGATTGATCAGGAGCGGGAGATCAACAGCCAATTAGTGGACGAGTGCAGGCTGCGGGGGCGCGTGATGCGCTCAAATACAATGTGTAACTGTGTGCAATGGCTCTTCATGTGCAAGCAATTACAGAACACGAAAGGTCAAAGGTTGTTGCTCAAAGTGGTTGACAGGTCAAATCAGTTGCAATGCAGTAACAGCGCCAAATATATTATGGGGCCTTGTACAGTGCCTACATGAACTGCCTGCATGTATCACTGCTTCAAGACTACGCAGGGCAAGATTAGTACCTACAGCCAGGCTGGCCCTCTGCCGGGGTGACTCGCGCTCGCTGCTGAAAGCACCTGCACGTACAATCAGATGGACTAATTTGATTTGACCAACAACACGACATTCAGATTCGTCACTGCTGTTGGTCTGTTAGCTTTGACAGCAATCTCTTCCAAGAAGGTTTGCTGACACCGCTGTTGACACTGCCACGGCGGCATTCCACCACTGCCCAGCACCCGTCAGCACAACTACAAGCTTATACTTGAACTTAAATCTCTCCTCGCGACCATGCCAGCACAACGTATGGCTATCCTTTTGCAGGCCTACAGTTGCGATGCCCCTGTAAGGGGGTGTTGACTCCCCTAGCTCCCTGTCCCACCCCATGTAGCAAGGGGGTAGATGGTGGGAGTTAGTGAATGTAAAATGACAGATAGATTGTACTAAGCCTCACAGGGCTATGTGCACACTAACTCCCATATATTTCCAAAACATGGGGGGTTTTGATGGGAGTTGGGAGCTAAAAATGGCTTGAAGGCCAAAAATCAAGGAAGCTGGGAGCTAGTGGGAGTTAGTGGCAAGGCATGAACAGGGAGTTAGGGGATTTAGCCAGGGAGTTAGGGGAGTTAGCTGCTCAGGACACAAGATGTGCACCTGTGAAGGGCCCAGGGGCCCCCAGGCTCCGCTGTGGGCTGTTGCAAGTGGTGGGCTGACAGCAGCTGATCATTCTGAGCAGGGCACACGATCCATGCTGCTGGGGCTGCTGTGGACCAGTCGGAACACCACGCACCCTGACAGCTGCCAGCCGGTTGGAAGCAACTGTTGCATTGTTGATTTGCAAGGGTGTTCATCTTGTGTTGGTGGGTCGGAACACCATTGAGGGCAGATCGAGGGCGGCACAGTGTTGGTGTGTGCCACAAAGATGGCCATAGTTGGGTCATCATGTTGTAACATCACATGTTGCTGTTCATTTTGACCACTCGAGTGTCCACATTTCAACAGCAGTGCCCTACAGGATGCCATGGCAGGCCTTTCACACGGTGTCCGCCACCAAACTTGACAAGCCCCCAGCACCATAGGCCTTGCATGAAGCAGATTGCAGAGTACATCAGGGACAGACTGTGCCGGTCCTCTTGTGTGTTGTGTGATGGAAGCCTGTGGGGGGAAGAACAGCGGGCGGGAGCCAGCAGCAGCAACACATACACCAGCAAATGTGCCGCATGCCTTGGTGTGTGGGAACTTGCCGCAACCAATGATTGGTTTGGACGATGGCTGGGTGAACCTGGCCCCAAAAAATGGCGGAAATAGCCTTTATGACATGCCATTGCTAACTCCCTTGATTGGGTGCCTAACTCCCACTAACTCCCTGATAAGGGTCATTTTGGTGGGAGTTGGGAGCTAAAAATGGCTTGAGGCCAGGAAATCGTGGGAGTTGGGAGCTTACGGGAGTTAAAATTTCCACTATGTCGCTTTGGCCCTTTCAGCTCACGTGCAACACAGCTGTGCAACCAGAATCACTAACTCCCACCATCTACCCCCTTGCTACATGGGGTGGGACAGGGAGCTAGGGGAGTCAACACCCCCTTGCCCCTGTGTCCCTCACATGGCAGGTCACAGCTGGCAGGGGGCCACAAAGGCACAAAGAACAGCCACAGCTACAAAAGGGCACCATGTACCGCTGGACATACCCTAGCCCTGGGCTGCAACTCTCTGAGCATTCACAGCTTAGCAGTCACGGCACAATAAGGACACCATCACACTACCAATGGGCTGTGGCCACGGCAAAACATCCCGACAGGAAGTCCATTGGCGACTGCAATGTCCCCTGGCCACTTCAACACCAGCCCCACCTAGCAACACACAAAAGGGCCAAAAGGGGATGGGACAAATCGAAGTTTGTTAGGAACAAGCTGTCACTCACAGAGCCACCATACGCTGCTATACAGACCCCATGTGCGCTGGCTTGCCCTATCAAATAACACGTGTACTGCAGCATGCTTAGCACTAAGTTCCGCGCTACACCTGAAACATTGCACCCTCCCAGAAATATAGGGTCTATCTGTCAGCAAAAGGGTAAACCCCATAGCCAAAACCCCAGAACAGCCTCCATCACCAGGGCGGTTCAGCCTCTCGTCCCACCAACAGAAACAAGCCACACGGCCAAGCTTGAGTGACTGTACCAGTCTCACTACAGCAACAGCAACCCTGCATGGGCAAAATTGCAGCCTGGCCCTCTTTGAAAAAATGAAGCAACAATGCTACATGCCCACACCAACCCAACCAGCCAGCTAGCTGGCCAGCGTCCTTCTGACAAACGCGACGTACAGGACGTACAGGACGTACCCGTCACAGGCCGTCACTGCCTGCACAGGGACCCCTCAAAAAGGTGCAGCCATATAAACAAAAAAATGGCTGTTGTGTGGCAGACACCATGCACCATGCCCTGGGGCAGCCACCACCCCACACCTACTACTGCCCTCTTCCGCTCTGACCTACATAGCCAGCCTCTTTCGCTGTGACCCACAGGGGCGTCCCTTCACCACTCTCACACACTCTGGAGAGTCTCCAGTGCTGCAACGTTGCTGCAACTGAATTAGAGCAGCACTGCAACACAGGTCATCACTACCGACCCCTGCAATACCCGATTCTCCACCAACCCGCCAACTTCACTAGGCACCCTATGGGCCTACATTTCGCCCATCCCTTCACGACCCTCTCTCCAGATCTGCAGCACTGTCGCAAAACTGCTGCACAACCGCTGCAACTGACCTGAAGCAGCACTGCACCACACCACCAGCCATCACTGCTCCGGCTGATTTGCTGCTGCTGCTGCTGCTGCTGCTGCTGCTGCTGCTGCTGCTGGTGGTGGCGGGGGTGCTGCCACGCGTGCCAGGCTGTCCCGTAGTGCCACCCTGAATGCGTCCTGGTGCATCAGGAAGGCGCTCACATGGCCACCACTCACCAGCCGCAGCTCACTGCCAGGCCAGTGCGCCTGCATACGGAAAGCGGAGAGTAGCAGAGCAAGCAGGGGGGGGGGTGTTCACATGACAGGGGTTGTGTGGCAGGAGATGGATATAACATCACTGTTGACCAGAGGGGCGGCAGGACTGTAGATAGGAATGCCCAGCTAGACACATCCAGGTTGCAAGCTTGCTACTGATCAACAGCTATCAAGAGTGGGCTGATGCTGTGTGATTCCAGCCCACAAAGTTACACCAAAACCCCACAATTTCCTGTGACAGGAGGTATCAACAGGTGATAGATTCACGGCTGGGCGGTACTGTCCACATTGAATGGACTGGCTGGACCAACAACATGGTACAGTAAACCCCCGATGTTGTTGTTTGACTGTCTGCCTGTAAGCCCCCTTACCTGTAGTGCCTTCACGCTGTGCATGTCAACATACACGTCATGCTTGGCAGCCACCAATACTGCGGCATCAGGACGTACGGGCCTGCACAGCACGGCACAGCACAACACCAACACAATGAAATCTGAGTGCAACGGACTGGCTAGAATCAGCCAGGGTGAGGTGTATTGACATTCACTGAGCTACAGTGCCCCTTGAAGCATGACGTTACTCTGTCAAGGAAGCGTGACAGTACTCTGTCATGCCATTCCAGCACACAATCTGGTTGAAGTATTTTGCACATATCACTCCCTATTTGCACATATCACTCCCTAGAAAAGGAGGGTGGGTGGGTGGGACGCACCTTGGGTAGCGTGTGACATCTGTGTAGGTCTCCAGCACATGCCTCAACCGCCTGAAGGTGTCAGGGGTGGCGGCTCAAACCCTGGCCGACCCAAGTCCAACCAACTGCTGCCGTCACTGCTGCCACTGCTGCCGTCACTGCTGCCACTGTGTCTACTGCTGCCACTGCCTCTGCTGCTGCTGTTGCTGCTGACAGTTTTGCTCCAACGCCAGATCTGCCTCCGCCAGTCTGCTGTTGTGGATTCAGTACTGCCGGGTTGCTGCTGCTGCTGCTGCTGCTGCTGCTGTTGATGTTGTTGGAACGCTACGGCCTGCTCAGCCGCCGCTGCTTCTGCTACTGCTGCCATTGCTGCCACCTGCTGCACTGCTGCCACAGCCTCTTCTGCGCTGCCAATGTCAGCCTCAGCCTGCTGGCGCTCCTCCTGCCGCTCCTCCTGCCGCTGCTGCTGCTGCTGCTGCTGCTGTTGCTGGATGTTGACTGGCACAGCCTGCTGCTCTCCCTGCTGTTGCTGTTGGTGCTGTTGGTGGTGGTGGTGCTGCTGCTGCTGCTGCTGCTGCTGCTGCTGCTGCTGCTGGTGTAGTGAGTCCTGCAGTGATGCATCTGCTGCTGCCATTTGCTGCTCCAGCTGGTGCTGCAGCGCCACGTAGCGGGCGGCAGCGAGTGTGACGACTGGCTGTGAGGCCTCAGCTATGACTTCCTCAACCTGTGAGTGGTAAGAGCAGCAGCGCGGGGGGGGGGGGGGGGGGGTTACAAGACACTGATGTGTTGGAGAATCAGCATGAGCGTGTTTGACGACTGGCTGTGAGGCCTCAGCTATGACTTCCTCAACCTGTGAGTGGTAAGAGCAGCAGCGCGGGGGGGGGGGGGGGGGGTTACAAGACACTGATGTGTTGGAGAATCAGCATGAGCGTGTTTGACGACTGGCTGTGAGGCCTCAGCTATGACTTCCTCAACCTGTGAGTGGTAAGAGCAGCAGCGCGGGGGGGGGGGGGGGGGTACAAGACACTGATGTGTTGGAGAATCAGCATGAGCGTGTTTGACGACTGGCTGTGAGGCCTCAGCTATGACTTCCTCAACCTGTGAGTGGTAAGAGCAGCAGCGCGGGGGGGGGGGGGGGGGTTACAAGACACTGATGTGTTGGAGAATCAGCATGAGCGTGTTTGACAACTGGCTGTGAAGCCTCAGCTATGGCCTCCTCAACCTGTGAGTGGTAAGAGCAGCAGCGGGGGCGAGGGGGGGGGCAAGGAGGAGGGTTACAAGACACTGATGTGGTGGAGAATCAGCATCAGCGTGTTTGACGACTGGCTGTGAAGCCTCAGCTATGACCTCCTCAACCTGTGAGTGTGGCAAGTCACACCTGGGTGGATAGCTTCACAAACCAACCACAGTCGGCAGTATTCTGAGCTTGATCAAAACTGAGGACCAGCATAAGGACATTCCCCTAGGCATCAAGCAGAGTGCTTTCAGTGGCGCACCGACAAGCCATTTCTGGTCCAACACACCTCTTCCGACCCTTTCTTTAGCCAGGCTATGATGTAGCACTGACGCTGCAGCAGGTTGGGCAGAGAGCAAAGGCAACCCATATGACTATAGCCATGTGAGCAGACAATGGTGAACCCCCCCCCCCCCCCATCAACACATGTTGCACCATAACACACTGTAAGGTTGGCAGTCCCTCACACAGCCCGTCACTCACGTGGTTGTTGGCCCAGTCCCTTTCAGTGAGAAGGGCCCCCCATGCCATGAGGGGGCCAGGGCTCCATCACAGTAGGCCACCGCTGCAGACCGGGGGGCCAGCAGGGGGTGATGGCCAGCGGTCGCGGACACAACCCTGCCGTCATAGCTGCAGATGCAGACAAAAAGTGGAGAACAATTGACGTTGTGTGCACATGGTGTGATATTGGGGGGGGGGCAGTAGGGGGTGATGGCCAGCTGGCGTGGACACAGCCTTGCAGTTAGGGCTGCATACAGGAAGGCGTAGGAGAACAGCACAGGCCCAAGGTCATCCAGGTTTGGTATGTTTGGGTGGGGTGATCTTGGAGGGGAAGTGGAGTGAGACGTGATGCCAGGCGCAAGGCCCTGCCATCATGGCAGGGGGATTAGAAAGGTTGAGATTGGTGTGTGGAGGGGAATGTGGCCAGCTGCACAGGCACCAGCAGGGGGGGTGATGGCCAGCGGGCGGGACACACCCTGCCGTCATGGCTGCAGGCACACCCCGGGGGGGGGGGGGGGCATCAAGTGCGATGAGGGCAGGGTTGCAAGAGAGGGGGGGGTGGGTGCACCCTGCAAGGGGGGGGACCAGTGCCAAATACAACTCGTTTTGTATCGCCACTCATATGCAGGCAACTTGCAGTCCTGCATAGGAATCCATCGGTGTAGGTATCCACACGTCATATTTCATGTACCACCTCTTCTACCCCGACAGCATTGCATGCAGCATATTCAGCACAACCCCTCGGTAAGGGGCCCCGGCCTCCCTCAACACACCCCAATCCCTCAGCCGCACGCCCCCTCCCTCACCCCCCGCCCCCCTCAACACCTATCTCAACGCATAGCATCTCAATGCATATCTCAATGCATGCACTCCCCCC